>JAPMAE010009124.1:0-10782 GCA_036584705.1 Rhyacophila sp. 25_7 | reverse complement strand
ATATTTGTAGTTTGATGGATTATATATATATATATTTGTTGTATATATTCTATATTTATTGTATATATATATATACAATAAAAATTGCACGTGGTACCACTATTGCGTTTACTATTACTATATAAATACATCGAATATGTTGTTTCAAATCTAAAGTAAGTGAATATGTTACTATTGTTATTATTTTGTACAAAGAAAATATGTCAACACTTTGATAAAATAATTAAGTGAATTAAATTAACTCTGTATTTTCTTTATTATAATATATAACTTTTTGCACCCACTTTGTTTTCCAGCGTTACCTATCTTTATTAAATTTGAACAAAATATGGATACTGAAATACGCATAAAAATAGTATACTGTTTGGGACAATCCGCACATGCACACGAAGAATTAATCAGGAGAAAAATAAAGTTTTATATACATTTTAAAGATATTTGTGAAAATAATTCAGTACCCCAGAACCGAATTGTGTTAACTCCAAAATGTTCAAAAATCACTTTTTTTATTAAACGTCATGAATTTGCCATTTCTATACGATTTTAACAATATTATTACATCAAATATTTTCTGATATATTTTGTTTTAAATAAAAATAAGTGAATCTTGATTTTGGAACCAAAGAATACGTAAATAAAAATAATAAAATACAAGTGGCTCTACTGAGAAGTTTGATATAATATATGTGACATAATATAATTCAGTTATAACTAATTGTATTTTTGGGCATTCACGTGATAGAAAATAAATATAATGACCTTATTTCATTAACATGTGGTAAATATAGTTTTTTTTCTTATATACTCCGATATGAAGTATATGAGGCATTCACAGGGTGAAGAATTATTTTTAAAGTTAGTTTTTCACGATTAATATTTTTTTATCATTAGCTCAACAATTTGGGATCATATTCTCTAGTATAACTACATAAGAATAAATGCATAACAGAATATGTTGTGGCCGTCTACCGGATTAAAACCTCAATATACGGTATAACAAACAAACATATGTGTACTGGGCTACCATACGCGTACAGCGCTATTATATTAATTAATATTGAAAATATCTGATATATTCTAGATTTTTTGTATATTTTACTACAGAATTATTGTGCTATACCGAAGTTTCATATGCATACGATATACTTGCATCCAGACAAATTTTGGATTATTGTTATTTTTTATTTCCCGCGCTATTAAAAATTCTGTTATAAAAATATGATATTTTATTAATCAACATATTATGATAGAACTTTAAACATTAATCACTATAGAGTCGTTAAAAATAATGTTGTGTTTATTTTATGGACTCATTTATGACAAAAAATAGAACATCTATGGACTTGTGCAACACACAAATTGTCCAATTGCATGAGATATCGCCCTCGTAGGTGAGTAGATAGCGTATCCAACTTAAAAGCCAAATGTAGCGGATTTAAATCGGGTAGCTGGCAAAAATTTTTATATGCAATTGAGACTAGAACATTTATCCAAATTGGTTAAGTTAATTGTTGATAATTATTAGTCGTAAAAAATCTATCAAAACAACTGTCGCATATGCTTCATTTTAGAGCGAATATGGTCTAAAGAAAGAGACATAGAAGATTAATTGATATTATTGTATAGAAAGTGTTTCCAGAATAGAAAAATTTAAGACAGTTTCACTTTAACCAAATTATCTTTATGAGGCATGTTCCAAACTAATGCGCTAGCTGCAGCGGAAAACGTTATTGGGTGAAAAGCGTTAATCCATTTTTATGAAAACTAATTAGTGATAATAAATACTACTTCTTCCTATTTTGTATACATAGCCATTCACATATTATTTTACGTGCGTTGTTTTCAGCCTTAAATTCTTTACAATTAAAACGTGTTTCAAAAATCGATCGCTTATTTATTTATATGAATATATATATCCTCTTTATCTGACAAAACTTATAAGAAATGCGAAATATTTATGATTTATCCTATTCATGTCCTTAAATATATATTTTATTGTAGTTTAACTTCTTTTCTTGGTTTAAAAATATAGCCTTAAGGCAAAAAATACAACACGCTATAAGCTGAGTGACTAGACATATTTTGAAAAATATTTGAGATTTATGAGGAAGATAAATAAAGTTTTTCAAGCGTTTTAAAAAATCTATGATTAGAATATAGATTGCCTACGAGAATTTTAAATGGATTTAGAGGCACTTGGATGCGAATTAATAATTAGAGAACAAGTCAAAGACGTGATCGTTAAAATAGGCACTTGAATGATAATAAAGAAAAAATATTTAATATTTTCATTTCATTCTCTAATAGTTGGTGGAAAAGATTTTTTTAAATATAAATACGATTATTTTTTACAGAGCGTCATCTGTTAATAAACCTTTATATTAACTTTATTTAGCAAACGCGTGTTTTTATAAATGCATGAATATCGAAAGAGTGAAACCAATAATTACGTACTCCTCACTGTAGATAGCAAAAATATCAACAGATGTCATTCAAAACACTAAAATATATCATTTTTATTCCAATTATTAATTATAATATATTATTAATACAAAAATATACAATAATTATTATTTTGACATTTTTATTTTTTATGGAAATGTTTTTAGGGAGCAGATTCGTCTGTTATTGGAAATGCATTAATTACGAGTACACTTGTTTATTGAAATATTCATGAAAAATGTTAAACAGCAACTAATTAATCATAATTTCTTTGTATGAAAACAATTAAATTATATGCTTCATCCACCATAAAAATAATTGTATTTCTTAATAAATTAAATATCTTTAAATAAAGGAGTTTGAAAAATATTATAGTTTCTCCCACCGATGGTATAGGACGTTAAAATAAGTTATACGGAAGAAAAATTTGTACTGTTACCGCTCTTTGAAAAAGAATATTTATCATGGTATTCATTTATATAATATTTAACATCCAAATAACAAAAGTATTTAAGATTATATTTTATTTTGTGAGTAATTCTAATCTGCAAACAATCCTGTTGAGATTTTTTTATACAATACGTCTGAATACGTCGAACATTTTCCTTAGGCAAATTTGTAAGGAGACACTCAAAGGAAAAACCATACGGTCATACATAAAATCATAAAAAACATACGAGTACGTCATTGTATACAAAATGATTCTAACCGAGGTACTCGTATCACGTGAACGCAAATATAAATTATATTTCGTTGAAGAAATTCATATATTTATATCAAATATTGAATTTACTGCTAAAATATAGCTTTTTATATCCATGCATGATTTTAAAACAACATTAAAATTTTGTTTCGTTCTTCATATTTATTTTTACGCAAATATATATATTATCTTGATTTTATGCGGCAGATATTTATGATGTCAAATATTTAATTGTATTCGTTAAAAATCATTTAAACGCAATATATCTTATCGAGTTTTTTAAGTCTCCAAATATTCCCAATAAACGAATTATATGTGAATACACTTGTCTATATTTCATTTTTAAAATATTTTCTCGCTGTCTTTATATAATATATATATTTCTTAGCAAATAGATGCCAGTATTCGCAGCCGCAATCTGCGCAGCCGCTTTCCTGACATGGCTCAAAATAAGCTTTTGTTTTCCTGGTTTTATTTCCCATAGCATACCTGCGTAGGATGGTATCACCGCAGTTAGGCCACTCTACTAGCTTACCAAGTTCAAAAAGCTTGCCAGCAACGTTCTGTTTATTCTATATGTGTCCTGGAGACTAGAGGTGAAGAGGCCTCACATGGGACCTGTCAATTTGTGACTGGAGATTCCTGCCAATATTTAAAAAAAAATATATGCATATTTATTTTGTTTGTTGTTTATAGCCGAGTGCTTAAACATTTTTTACTTCATTTAACTATAAGAGTATAATATTTCCTCATAGAGTTTCCTGTAAACAATTTAAGATCGAACTTAATGCATAACCTTGCCTGTCCCGATCTAAATTTTTCCCTAACATTGGCGGACAGAATATCAAAAATGTCGATAGGTTTGAAACCTGGAAATGGCACGTCGCATAAACCAGTGGTGTGCAAACTATTTTCATTTCCAATCCCCCATTTTATGTTATCACCACCCCATATCGGACGGATCATGCAGCCTCTCATCACAATCAAAGTGAAGATGAGGTTTCAGACTTGGCTTGGTCATGTGCTGAGAAGGCTTGAATCACATCTCAACCGGACATGCCTCTTCCTCAAGCCGACCGGATTCTGTTGTCCCGGGAGGCCGCTGAGCACCATATACAGGATGTATTTGGCGGAATTGCGGAACTTTGCCATGTCATGGGAGGATGCAAGAGGACTGGCCAGTTGCAAGGATTCATGGAGGCAGTATGTGATGTCCATATGCTCCAGCTAAGGGGCGTGACATGGCAAAAGAAAAAAGTAAGATAGCTATACTGAAAAGTAGCATTATTGACATATTGCAGTTTCCCTCCCAGGTAGTGAAATATTATACAATATTATATACTCTTTCTGTTCACCAAGTATATATATAACAGTATAATAATTCATTTTTATAAAGAAAAAATATATATAGTTTTTTTCATCGGAGCGAAAGAATCTTTTATTTTTCATAATTGTTCTTTCAACATTAAGTATTTCTTTTATGAATTGATCAAATATTTGATATTGAAAAAATATTGCTTTTTTGAAACCTAAATATATAGAATAATAAAAAAAACTTACAAATAGTTTTTAAATGAGAAAAAAACATTTGAACGAGGTAACATAAATTAAAAATGAAATATCATATATTTTTCTATATAAAAAAAACCTTCTCGTCATGCAGTGAATAATATTAATATTTTGTTTCCTCTTCCTCTCTATAACATTTATTAAATTATTATATATAAAAAAAATTGAGGCTAATTTTGATATGAAACAAAAAAACAATAAGAATGTCAAAACTAATATTATTAATACTTTTCCTCATACTCAGTTTTATTTTCTCAGATAAAGAAAATATTCACAATAATATTGGAATTGATTCATATTATTGCAACGTACATTGTATACAATTTTCATTTATTCCATACACGCACACGCTACGAGATGGAGCATATGGAATCTTCATAGCATGCAGATTTTCCTAACATTCATTTTTCCCTATTATTAATTAGCTCAAACGTTTCGGGTTCGTGTCCTGGCTATAATACAAATGAATAAATATTGTATGTGTACACGCATTGTAATAAATAATATTCAAATATATACCGAATATACATCGATAGCATAGTTTATATGCAATGACGTTGAATGAACATTTTGATCTCATAGTGCAGTTTGGTAGATTTATGCACGCTCTATCGTTTAGTAAAACAAGCTTAGCCATATTCATTGTACTTTTTCTGTAATATTAAAACGTCACTACCTATTTAGTCGATATTGAATATTTAATTACTGAAAAAAAAACACATTAATCCAACTAAAGATTATTTGGCTGATCAGATTAAGTGTTTTTAGGTATATTCTAAATCTGGAAAAACCGTCAATAAGAATTACAGTCGCAGTTGCCCAATCATATCACCGTTAAATATAAGAGACTTAAACTTTAATAATCCATTTTCTCAGAACAGTATTTTTTACTTAATTTCTTCAGTCAATTAGCAATAATATAAAAATGTTCATTGTAACATAATCGTTTATATTAGTACGAGAGTTGACTAGAATATATTAAGACGAAAATTAAATTAAGTAATCTTTTCAGTAAACGGCTATCACAACGCAAGCCTGTTGTCCGCGACAAGAAAGTAAACATAAGGAAGCTGTCACTTGTAGGAAGCCAGAAAATTATTTCAAGTGTGATAGCAGTTTTTAAAATACAACATATCGAAGAAAAATTAATCGTGGTGGATTGTCGACACTGTATTAAATGTCCGATCTTTTTTTTTACAAGTATTATGGCTTACTAATTACCTATGTTAGGCCCAAACACATTAAGTTTTCGATTTTACACGGAGACTTAATTAAAGTGTAAGGTAAAATGATGTTATTTTGAGTATAAGAAGGCCTTCTATTATATACGCAATTTTCTTATAGTGGAAATTATCCACTATAATAAGCTTATTAGATATGAAATAATACAGTGCGTCATTACTATGTGAAAAAAATAAACTGTTATAACTGTATAAGTACGTACGTGTTTGAAAATCAATTCAATACTAAACGGGTTCATTCACATATAATCACCCGGTATTACACATATACATACACAAACGTTGATTATATACTATTGTTAATGATAAAAAACTGATTTGTAATGATAAAAAAACTCGAACCGGTCATTGACATTATATGAAAAAATGCACTAATGCAAAAATAAAATATGCTAATAAGTATATATTAAATCAATCATATCATATTTCTATAACTGCAGAAAGCTTAATTGACTTTAAATATATACATAAAATCTCTAGTTGGATGTATAGAAACTACAAATATGTAAAGATCAGTTCGCAAATGTTTTATATTCGCAATATCTACTGTAAGGAATATAAAGCTAACGTTAATTCAATGATCAATCTAAAAAATGGAGATTTTACAAAATACATAATTAAGCACATTTTAACGACATTATGAAATCTTTCAGAAATTATTTATAAATAATTTGACTATATACTCGTATGCGAATTTATGTAAATAATTTAAGTTAGTAGTACAGAAATGAGCATGCTCAAAATAATAATATTTCTTTATAGAATAGTTCCTTTACTAGTCTACTGTGATATAATCAGGAGGGTATAACAAAATTTTCTATCTTTTCTCTTTAAGTGTCTCATGTGAAGTTATTTCAATACAAAAAACGAAGTTTACGTTACTTACGTAACTTGTAAAAAAAATGTAGGTGGTTCCTTAATAACTTTTTTAATTTTAAGATCAGGAAAATAAAACACCAATTTATTGGTCACCGTGCACTTCAAACTTGTGTTAATGTGACTTTGACTGAAAGTCATTAAAACACTTTTTTTGTGCCTCCGTACAATTTGTTCTATGAGAGATAATCCTTTTTACCTAAGCAAGGTCGATATATTTCAAAATCGTACACTGATATCTTAGTCTAATTTTTAAATGAATTTTATAAGGAAGAATCAGTAATGAAATATTCATTTTTAATAACAATATTTCCGAAATAGATTCATGACATAATCAACAGCTCTATTTTCCTATTATGATACATAATATGATTTTTATATTGACTGCAAGGTCAAAAAGGCGCAACCTAAGAAAAATAAAGGTAATTGAAAAACAATCTACACGATCATGTTATTCCCAAAAGGGGCTTCCCGGCGTTATCTCCGTAATATATATTTTGTTAAAAAAAGAAGATTAAGTTTATAAAATAGCGTTAGTTTATTTATATTATATCAGAGGTTTTTAGCTTATAATAAACGGCGCTGCTTCTGTATTATACAGATTAAATGTATTTTGGCTCTATTATTAATATTATTTGTTTTTGGTTAAAAAATATTTCAGTTTATTTAAAAAGTTAATATTTCATCTTTAAGACCCTTTAGTAGTGCAGTGATCGTAGTTTTTTTTTTTTAGCTTAAACCACGTCATCATCAAGTTCCAAATAATGACTAGGCAATTTTTATTTGCCATGTATTATTGGAGACGTATTCCCCGAAACTATTTTTTCATTTGGACGTCATATGATTTACCCGTGTCAATCATTCATATAATAGTTTAATAAACCCATTTTTTGTAACGAATAAATTATAAATAGAAGTGTCGTATTACGAAATACATATCTTCTTAAAAAAATCTGTAAATATAAATTTAAAAAAATACAATAGATAAAATTGGATATTTTTCTTATAAACCATTATTTAATGTATATTTTTTCAAGCGTATAAACTTATATAGCACACGCACTTCTATCATATTAATTAAAAATACTACCATTAAAGCATTATTCCATAATATAGTTACAACATTCATCTTACCCATAATCAAAAAAGGTTCAACTTTATTCTATTCAATTTTTGACTGAAAAAACAATTGACAAAATATTTTTGTAATCTTTTTCGATGTATAGTTTCCGGTAAGAAGCATTATTCAATAAGCAGCTGACGCGACTGAAAGTGATCGATTAACAAATATATTGCTTAAGTTGACTATTAAAAATATTTTATTGAAACTAATAAATCTTGGAAAACTTTTTCATTAATTAAAAATAAGGTACATGAAACCACATCAAAGGTGATACATAGTTTGAAATTTAGTCTTTACTTAGCCGGGCATTTATTTCGATTAATACACAGTATTGATGAGAAATCCTGCATTCTGGATAATATTAATATTTATGTGCTCGATAAATACATGATAAATCGAAAACATCAATTCTTTCATACTAAAATATAGAACTAAATTACTAGTAATAATACCGACACGGAGAAGAATGACTATGTTTGATGTAATTATCTCGGCTATCGATACCTTCCACTGTGATATTGAATTTGAGTGGATTTTGTTCATTGAATCAACTTTGAATAATGGAATCTGTTAAGCTCAATATGTAGACTTCCTCGAATATAAATATATTTTATGTATATCTCAATATATTTTCTACCTCATGTGTTCATATTTGTTGCTTGTATTTGATTTTGTACATGTATTATTTTTATATCCTAATGTTAAACGCGTTAAGCTAATGTTAAACGCGTTAAGCTAATAATTTGTTATGTCCATAATATGTAACAAATACTAAAATACAAATATTTAGATATTTGACGTCAATTGACTTGACTATCCAATAGAAATATTTAATGAAAGACTCACTATAGCTTGTCTTTTTATCATTTCAACATAAAGGGGTGCGAAAGTTAATTCATACCATCTATAAAGATAATCAAGAAGATTATAGAATAGTGGAAAACTTTGAAAGATACTTAAAATACAAAAAAATATATATCATACGTTTTATATGAAGAATATTTGCTTATTCAATAAATAAAAATAATGTCACTAATTTTAATGAAGCAGGCATAGTTAATATACTAGAATATATTTAGAATATATATTTAGAAGACGAATAAATGATGGTGCTGACAATAATAAAATCAATGTTGCTATTTATAAAAATGTTAAACCATCTACTATTTTTATAATATCGTCAATAGTAACAGCAACTACTGAGAATTGCCATTTCAATTTTAAAATACATAATTTTGTAGACAAAACTTTAAATACACCTTTCTTTCACATTAACATTTGTCAAATATAATATATTAGTAGAATGATTGATAATCAAAAGGAAATATTGATGGTAAGCCTATTATTTTCTTCAATAATAGAGAAAATCAAAACAGATGAAGACGAATCAGTTGAATGTAGTTACAAAGAAATTTTGAGGGTATTACATCTTTTTTACAAACTTGAATAAATATATAATGTTTACTTGTTACGTGGCTGTATTGAATATTTCTATATAAAAGGTATTAGTGTTTTTATTTACACGACTTGTTATATGTATGTCGAGAATTTCAGCAAATACAAGCGGCTATTAGGAATGCGGAATGAGAAATACGGTAGTCAAAAATATATTACAAATTTTACAAGGGCATCAAATTAATAATTATATTGAACATATTTTGAAGACGCCAGTTTTAAATAATACTTGAATTGCGTCTTTAATTTATACGGCACGAGGCACATGAAGCAAATTCAATTATCGTCCGACTAGTTAGTTTATTGGAATACAATTTATACAATCCATTGAAAGAATTTTAAATTATTGAAAAAAGTTCATGAACATAATTTTTATTGAAAAAAATGCGGTGTAAAATAGGGTGAAGCATGATTTTGAAGGAAATTTAGTCGGTATACTAGCAGAAGGCGTTTAGTCAAATAGAGTGTTTTGAAAAAATGAAAAATTCTTAAGATTGAGTCTCTTACATATATTTAACGATAATATGTTAGGGCAATTGAGTCTGTAAGTCTTGATGACGTTTTTTTCAAGAATAAGCATATACGTAGAAACACTTAATCTGATCTGAAATAATGCTTAGTCAGTTTAATGTGTTTTGCCAGTAATAAAATATTCAATATCCACTTTATTGATAGTGATATTTTATTTTTAGGGAAAAAGTACAAGAATTATGGCAAAGCTCGTTTTATCAGACTATAGAGTATAGACAGTGAAAAAATCTACTAAACTACATTAATAGGCCAAAAGGGTCGATTTTTCCAGTATACTGACAATATTAGTTTCCATGACGCTTCTTGACAGTTTTTACAAACTAACCTGTATCAAATAAGCTATATTATTTCATCTAGAATATTTGTTGCGTACAGATAGCTACCGACCAAAAATCATATTACGAATATTACCAAGCTGAAACAGAATTACGACATTCGATAAACGTATTATTTATTAAGAATAATGAAATGATATTATTGCTGAAAATAAATGATAGCTCGTATAAGTTGCATTGGAGAGAATCTCACGAAATAAAGATAATTGCATTTCCAGTGATGGTAGTGATTTTGTGGTCTTTTCTTCTCTAGTCATTTTTGTATCTCCAGTGACGGTATTGGTAACTTGTAATTCTGGAAAGGCTCACGACCCGAGTATATACTAGAGTTCCTTCAAATAACTTTCTGAAAGTTTTAGATTCATCGCATTTTACAACATGACATGTCCGTTTGAGTCTCCTTTCCTTAATGACACTAAGGCTAGTGCTACACTTGACGAAAATTTCGACGCTTATACAGTATGGTCTGTGCGTGCGCCGTCGCCGCAAGTCTTCCGCCGAATGTGG
>JAPMAE010009110.1:0-10795 GCA_036584705.1 Rhyacophila sp. 25_7 | reverse complement strand
TTTGGATAATTTTAAATATGAAAACTCAGAGATATGACTATAATATGATCATTAAAAACAAAGTCACGACAGATAAACATTCAATATACTTTAAAAAGATTGATTACGATTCTATTTTTGATAATAATAGCTTATCAGGCTATAACTGGCACAGAAAAGAATAACAATTATATATATTTACGAGCTATCTTGTCGTACATACTATTTCTAATTTGTCCTTGTTGATTACGATGCATAAAAGTATGTTATCGACCGACCAAACTCCTTCCAGGCTTTCTCTGTCTAGTCATTTATATTTATTTGACTTTTCTGATTCAATCGTGATGTTGACTTCTCTCTTACTGAGAAGGTCCAAAAGCTGAGCTCTTGCTTATTTTTTTTTCAAATATCGTGCTAATGATATTTTCTATTCAATACTTTCAAATATATAAAATTTAAAAATTAACAAAAATAATAATGAAATGTTATTAAATACTTTTTTTAAACTTCTATTTGAAAATACAGCTTATTTATCTACTCTTCGAATGTCATTTTGTAAAAAAACGAATTCTCTTTGAAATAATTCTTAAGCTGCACTATGGAACCCGACTTGGCTGCATGCAATAATATTAAATGAAATAATTTGTTTTCGTAGTTTTATTTTATAAAACGCAATATTTCTCTTAAATACTGTAAATTATATGTCGAATTATATTTAAAGCGACCCATGATAGCATACTTTTTTCCTGTTCTTTCAACCATATTCATTTCAAAACAAAGCATATAGATAATCTCCGTATTATGAAAACTATTTCGACAGTTTTTTTACGAGTAATAATTATCAATTATTAGCTTAAATAATTTTGTCAATGTTCTGGTTTCCAATGTACGTGAAAAACCCTGTACATTTAGTCAGTTATAGGACTTAAGCCCCTAGACCCTGGGATAGTGAGTCAGATGCGCTATTTACTCACCTACGACCTATGAGGATGACATAGCATGATAGTGTTAATTACAAATAGTAATTTTATTAAAATAAAATTAATTCTACGGAAGTGTATGGATTTTATATTGTGTTATTATTTTCAAATATTTTATTGATACTATTATATTTTACGCTTTGTTGTTGAGAGCACAAATAAAGAATCCAGAACCTCTTTATTGTTAGGAACTTAAAGAAACTATTTTTTTTTAAATTTTATAATTAATAAGAATTTATTGAAAAAAATAGAAATTGTATATACTTTTAATAAATTAGTGCAAAATGATAATTATATTTTTAAACGTATTTTGTCTTCATAAATTGTTTGTTGTCAAAGTGAATTCAAAAGCCTAGTTAGAAATATTTTTGAGATCGATCATTAAAAAACATTTTTTTACAAATGCGATATTTTATTGGTATATAATTAAAATATGATTGTTAATTTAAATCATTATGAAATAACGGTATAAATATTTCTTTTACAAAAGAAAAATGTCTTTAGAATACAAACTATTATAGCAAACAAGGTTATTCCAGAATTTTTCTTCCGGTAGCGCACCAGTTTGGTTCCTGCAGGCGTCGACAGTTTCTAAAAACTTTTCTGGGTCGGTATGTGAAGGCATGATATCCATATATGCCTTTTTATCAATTTCTGCATCAATACGCGTCAAGCCGAGTGTTTTGTAGACGCAAAATGCATATTCTTTCAATGATGGGTCATTCATAGAAAAGTCCCCATGGCGTACTTTTTTCACTAATTCTGAATTCACCAGTGTTTTATGAGTACATTTGGTCCGGGCTCCATGAATTGTAATCCGCTGTGATGGAGTCTCTGAAACGAGGCTTTGATTCTCTGACTGGAAAAAGAATAATTTAATAAATTATATGTGGACACAATAAGTGTATAAGAAACTTAAGGTTTTAAAACATCACTAGAAGGTTCTGGAACTATTTGTTAGTAAAATTCGTCTCATTTATGCATTAAGTATTTCAACGATATCAGTAATGAAAAATATTTTTCTGGAGTATGCCAAAACTGAATTTGTGAATTCAATGATTAACACAAGCCGTAATACCTACCTTAAAAAAATAACAGAAATTGTGGAAATATAATTCTATAGTTACGTACAAGAATAATATGTATATTTACGGAAACATACAAATGTGTTTCAATTAAATTCATGGACTGTTTTTCGGCAAACAAGTTTTATGGTCAATATTTAAGTTTGGCTTAATTTCCTATTTACTTGTCGTTAATGCTGCCTCTACGGTCATTTTTAAAAAATATATTGTTTTAAAATTTTAGGAAAATTCAAGTGCACTTAATTAAATAAAAAATATGAACTATTGTGACAGTGTGAACTTAAACAAAACATGTTTTTTTATTGAGCAAATGCGGCTCTTTCGGTTATTCATCACTGATATATATATTTTAATATTTTATAATATGTTGCTATTTTAAGATATTAGAATGCTTCAAACTATTATAAACGTATCACTATATATTATCGTGGATACTTTATATTTATTTATCAGTTTTATAAAGAAATATTAACATTTTTCTTTTATACTATTTCTTTTGTCTATAAATTGTAGTTATTTATCCACACAATATTATTATGCAACAACTATATTCTACAAATTTGATTGCAGAATCTACTCATGTAACATATGAGGCGTGTATTCCAAAGCAAACTTATTCCACTTCAAAAAATGCGTGGTAAACGCCAAAAAACTGTTTACGGTATCGATACTACACATTTATTTGTAATGTACTCGTAATATACAATTTTTAATGTAGATATGAAAAAACTATATAATACCGACACCGTAAAGAGTTTTTTGGCATTTACCACATTTTTTTTTAAATGGATTAAGTTCACTTTGGAAATACACACCTCACATGATGCACCTATCAAAACACGGCATATATACCCGTATTATTAAATTTTACACATACATGACATATTTTCAAGATTTAAAATGCAATGAATTGAATGGGTTAAGATCCGTCCAGAATAGGGTCACGACTTTTAACGTGACGTCTGTAGAAATTTTTCGCACACAAACACATACGAGTACGAGTACCTACATTCGCTTACTTTTAAGAATGTAACATTAAGAAATATATTTCATTAAAATGTCCCTTATCTGGAAAGCAACAGTGTCGTAGTTATCATGATTTTAAAAGTAATTTTATGGATTGTATCTAACATTATTTAAAGTTGAAAGTTTGATAACATGTATGTGTGGTCTTCTGTTTTTCTCTTATCAAACTAGGAAATATAGTATATAACAAGTAATGTTGCGAACCAAATTCTGATGTACACTACAAATTAGATGAAAACTCTTTGATAGTTTGTGTTTTTATAGTTAGTAGATTTTAAGTTTCTGCAATGGTAATTTACTTAATAGATTAATAGAAGAGTTCATTACAATTAAGCATTCTTTTCTCATTTCTATTTTTTCAATTTTCGATCTCTGTTAGACCCATATGTTCTCTTTCTTCAGACACTACTGAAAATATCCAAAAAGGGTCTTCTGCCATTGAAAGATATACTTTTACCCGTATTTTAAACGATTGTGCATAAAATATCTCTAGCTATTGGAAATATACGAATGTTTAAATGTAGCTCGTATAAAGTTGTACAGAGAAAAAAATGCAGATGTTTTATCGATGTTGTTATATCTGCCTGTAGTGAAACTGTACGATACAGTATCATCATGTACTACCAGGTTTCTTCCTCAGATGGGTTGTACCGGGCACGCGGATTTTGTATCTACCAAAACTAATTTCAAAGCCTTTTCCATCAAATTCACGGCATTTTTCGGGTAACAATTTTATATGGACCCCTAAATTAACTTATCAGTTTCAGGCTTGGATGTATAAACTGATCGAGTATTCACATCATGTCACTAAATAGCAGTAGCACTGAGTAGCTATGAAGAATTAATCTACAATCTATATAACATCGCTTTTGTAGTACGGTGCATGGCGATACCGACAAAAATAAAGTAATGCAGATAAAATTTAAAATTCTTTCGTGGGTGTCAGGAAAGCTGTCACACACAATCGCGGCTGTGAATACTGACGGGTAATTGGTGGGGATATATTCTTGTATATCCGGATTAGATTCTTCGGAGAATGAAGTGTAGAGGTGATAATTGAATATTTGATGTAAGGGTCGAAAAGCTGCTAACTTACACATGGGTTGGGCAAGATGAAAATGTTAGGGGTGTCATAGTTTCTCAAAAAGTCTCTTTTTAGAGCAAGTGTGGGATCTTCATTTTCAGTAAAGACTCAGAAGATGTTGAGGTCTCCCACGAAAAGCGCTGATTGTCAATGCGGAAGTGTCTTATCTGTTGGACCATCCTTTTTCATGAGTCAAATTGAGACATTCTTACTTGTCGTCGTGTTGAATTACGTATTGCTATAATAGGGCTTAAATTGTTATTTAGGCATACTTTCTTCCACTATAAGGTTCTTTGTATGGATGGCAATGTGAAATTTATTATTTATACCTTTTTCAAAAGTCATTGTCCTTCAAAACATAGTAAGTGTCAATATATAGCACCTGAGCATTACATATCGCTTACCATTATTTCAAGCTGTTGTACATGAGATCAGAACACATGAAAATCGCTAAGAGCTGGTCCAGCAATAGAAGTTATATCTATATATATATTTATATGATCAGTTACTCTCAATGTGGCGTGTGTCGTAAAGTAATATCTCATTAGTAACTATGACATGGTGCTCCGTAAGTCCGGGGTTCGGTACACCTGTACCCGTCGTATCCCACTTGTCGCCGAGCCTGGTCGAGAATGTGCTAAATGAAAATTTAATACAATGCCAATTTATGAAACAATATTCCATTTATGGTAATCAATGATCTCCCGTGTGGTTTATTGACGGTCTCTCACTGCGCCCAAACTAGTTTCCTTATTGCCATTACGAGTATGTACTTTAATTTGACCATTGTAAATTTATTATACAATTACTTAATTTCTAATGTAAATTTTATAACTCCCGAGGGTCTTCCTAAGTACTACCGCTTTCTTTATTTAGTATGTAATAACGAAACATTATAATATTAATCTAATTTGTAGAGTCCTCAAGCATTGTGGTTTGTCAATCTAATATAAGGCAGCTAGCTATCTTAATACCCTCGTAATGTCACCGCCGACAAGATAATTTTAATTCTAAAGACTCATTTGGTAACTTAACAGAGATGTCATTAGTCACTCGAGTATCGTGAGTGTATATTATTTTTGAAGTATTTTATTTTATGATTGTTTTCACAGTCAGGGCACGCGAACCATATACAATTAACCCAGTATTTATATATAAAATATTTTTAGGCCAATAATATATTTTTAAATTCACACTTTTATGTCGCATACTGTTCAGTGTGACTAGATTAAAAAGGGCCTCGAGTCTTTCGGACATTGCTTATTTTCAAAAATCTTTTTGTTTTTAGTATCTTAATATGTTATGATTAAAGTTTTTGTCAGTGTTTGATCAAAGATTAAACTAACTGTCCTTCGTGATGATGTCATATACAGAATCAGCTTGGAAAAAATAATAATCTATAGCGAGATTACAAAACTCAAATATATATTAGCCATTTTAGATCGTATAGCACTCTTATTTTCCAAAATTATTTGTTTTCCTACATTAATTCACAAAAATTATTTAAAATGTCATATATAAGGGGGTCAGAAGCAAATGCAAAGCAAAAATAAATTTCTTGAAAAAATTAAATAATTTTTATTCTATGAATGCAAAATGAAGGAGCTGAAATTTCTGCAGCTTGTGAGCTAGCGTTTCAATAGCGAACTCGTTTTATTCTATAAAATGTCATCATGAAAATTTCACTTCAGAAGCAAATCCCGTTTTATTTCAATGATATTTCCTCCCATACAAAAAGTCACATGCCAAGATAGCCGTTTACTACATTTTAATAATATTATATTTTCTAGTATAATCAAATTAAGGACTTTTGAAAGTTAAATTATTTTTTAACCACCATATCCTACCGTATGGTATAGCATACATATACTAAATTAAATTGCAATGTTTTAAATCAGTTAGTTATCGACGTTTTTCTCAAAACCTCTTCCATGGTTGAAAGCCACCTTTGCATATTAGTCAATTAATTTGATTATAAATTTTAATTTCGATCACATTTTTCGTATTTTTGTGAAGCGAATTCCGTTGTTAATAATTAAATTTATATTCAACTCTAATATCCATTAATAAATAAAAACTGTAAGACCTGTGGAGTATAATAATAAACTATAATACTACCCAAAATGCTATTACTTCGTAACAAAAATGAGTGTCTAAGCCCTAGGGTAATGCCCTGTATCTGCTAATTTTTATGTAGCTAAATCTTGTAGCCAAACTAGATCACTAAAAGTAGATTGATTGAACTAAATAGGTTTGTGAATGAAGCCAAATAGAATTGAAGAGAGCAACTAAAAACTATACTGATTTGCTTTGGTTATATATCTTTACCTGGGAGATAAACTACACTATGTCAAGTTTTGTAAAATTGAGATATCGACATAGTATAGTATAGTATATCTTGCGATGCTCTTTCCAGTGATACACTCAATTATATTGTAATTATCCTAGAAAAAATACAACGAAAGTAATATTACACTATGTTTTATATGTTCTGAGGGAAGCAACACCAAAACGACTCTGAACAGCCATAGTGAAAAAGTGACATTTTTGACAAAGTACAGTTTCTCTTCCAGGTACATATACTCGTATATATAACCAGAGAATAAAAAATCAAACAAAATAAAATTTGGATTTAAAATAACTTTTTATTTTACTATCGAAACTACCAAAGGTAGTCGACTGCCCCGTTTACCGCTTATCTTGGACCAAATTGATAGGTGTTTTAACCCTCGTCAGGTGTCAGGGCGATCCCGCGCGCTCGGAGGACGAGTGATTATCGCATGAAATTTGTCTGTCGTTCGCCGGTCGCCGGTTGCTCGCCGCCACTCTCTCCGCCTGATTAACGAATACGTAATATGACATCTCATATCGGATCGTCCATTTCGATGATCAAATTTTACGATGAAATGCAAAAGGTTCGAGCAATCTTCAAATTATTGAGTGTCTATATTTGAATGTTGGAATTTTTGTAAACGAGATTTGCGATTGATATTTGAATTATTATACATGAGAGGTCAAAAGCAAAAACGCCACTGTCCACAAAAATACGAAAATGAGATATGATGTACACTATTTCTCCATATTCTTGTATATGTGTACAACTTAACAGATGAAATGCAAAATCCTCACAATAGAGTGAAAAATGAATTTAAAAAATGTGTTTACATGCAAACTCAAAACTGTCCTAAAGTTACATGCAAAGTCACCACTGTACATAACAAAATCGTTTAAATACGTCACTTACATTGTATTAATCTTAAAAATATTTATTTCCGCATCGTCTAATATCGATAACAGTTCATTTAAAATTCACGTGTTCTTAGAAAAGCATTAGAATTTATTTAATTTTACGCTATATGACTGATTGACAGTGGTGTTTTTGTTTTTAACCCCGTCATATAGAATACATAACTTTAATATTGGTTAATAAGTATATCATTAATCTATTACACAATACGGAGAATCTGCAGCTTCTTAACCTTACCGTGCAGTCTTATGACCGATCCGTAACCCGCGACTTGGCCTGCCCTGAATTATAGAATTCTCGTTTTTTATAATAAATCAATATACTACGAAACTAGTCAGATGAATTGAATGTTTTTTATCTATACAGTGCAAAATATACGTGTGTCTCTTGCTTAGTTATCGCTCACCTTATTGACCATTAGTTTTCAAAGTGGTCCCTACGGACCCCTAGGGGTCTCGTGACCATTGGGGAGGTCTTCGGCAAAATTAATTTGGGGGTGCGTGGGCAACGTTCAGGGGAAATCGTTCCGTGAATGAATTAATATAAAGCAAAATAATTGTGGCCCATTTTCATTATTATGAAAGGTAAAAAAACAACATGACAGTCACCATTATTATTAAAGACATTAAAGTTAAATATATAGTTATTATATTATAACGTTATGTATTGTAAAGAAAAGAAAAGTTATTTCACTTAAGGGTTCATGGTTATAGCAATTTTGTTAAAAGAAAAGGTCCATGGGCATAGTAAGTTTGGGAACCACTGTTACATACAGATTTGTGTGCACTTTGTTTTTCTATTCAAGTTACACTTTTTTTACAGTTTTTTTTCTTTCCGTCATATAATACTGGGATGTTATCTACCATGGAAACGTAAAGCGTTTATTAGTTTTTATTAATATTATATGAATAATAAATTTGAACTTTCTATAACCTTCAAAAGAGTCATACATATGGTACCCGTATTATCTAAACAAAGTTAATTATAGAATCCAACTATTATTATCTATTAAGAATGTTTGATTCTATTGAGATATATTATCAAATTTGTATTTTGTGAACTATGAACTGTTTCAAAGTAAGTCTAAGATAGTATCATAAATTCTTTGTTACACTCATGACAGCGGTAACCTAAAAATGCGCCAAATACCATATCGACCATGTTTAGGTAAAACCAGGAATAGCCTAGGAAGCCCTAAAAATAGGAATAACCCTTACAGAATAAATTTTACATGAAGCAAAAAAAACGTGTTTCAATGATTTTTATTCAAAGTCACATTAACACAAACTCGATGTGCATGATGACTAATAAATTTGTATTTCATTTTTCTGATCTGATAACTATGAAAGTTATTGAAGAAAAATCATTAAAATTGACTTTTAATGCTCTTTTCCTTTTCATCAAACTAAGATGGTTCTTTTCTCAAAAATTAAACCTGAATTTCGATAATAATTCATCATTTTTGGCTTAATTCTTTTTGACCGAACGTATACTTAGTTGTGTACATTGTGATTACCAAATAAAAGCACTTTTCAAAACAGTAATGGTTACGCCCTTTCACCTAAATAGGGTCTATATTTTAAAGAAATTTGTTATAACATTAAGCTAGTCTAATGATAGTTGGAGATCGTAAGTCACGTAAATATAGTCAAGTTTTTTTTTAAAATGTATTTTGAATTTTATCGTATATTTTTCATCACTATCAACGGGTTAAAAATATGTTGTATCAAAAACTAGACCCATAATTAATTGTAATGTGGTTGTATTATTATGTTTTTTTTATTATTATTAATTTTGACTGCACCACGTATCGTTTCTATTTACATTATCAAGCCAGCTATAGTTACTAATTGGTATTTTTTTCATTTACTTTTAATGACGCTCATTAAAAATTTACACGAAACTATATTGATTATACATTTTATGTTCAGCTATCATAGATAATTCGCCACAAAACCTAAAAGATAATGTCCTCTTTGACGCTCTCGTCTGATAAACTTACACGAAAAATGTATTAAAACACCCTTGTGGTAGATAACAAAGTAAACCTGCGTTCGATAATCATGCCTGCCACAAAATTTTCCGTTCGTTTTTTGTTATAAAGCCGATTATACTTTATTGCCCACTGCCGATTTTTTTCCTTACAAATTCTTATCGATCTATTATGTATTATCTTATGAATTTCCAATGTATTTATTTTTAGTTTGCGCATGAATTACCCAGAGGTATTTTTATTACTGTGTTCAGATAAAAACGATCCTAATTATTTTTTATGGTTTTAGCGAAATCGTGATTAATTTTATTCATTAATTAAGTTGTTCTTACATTGCGAATATGCTAATAATCAAATTGATCTACTAGAAATAGTAGTATTAGTGTATTATGGGTCCAGTTTTGTTTGTTACTTGAACCAATTACTCTTCGTTTGATTAAAAGTGTTACGAATTGCTTGAAATTAAAAAACAATTAACCCTCTCGACCGATTTCCTTCTAAAAAACAGCGTTAACCCTCTTGAATGGCTGTCGTTTTATCTGACTTTTTAATAAATTGTATTTATTTTATTGAATATCTTTAATTTTTTTCTCTACTGTCAATCCCCCTGAAATCTTTTTACTATGGGGATTTTTTTTAGTAATTTATCATTAAAAAATATTAACAGATAAAACTGTTCTTGATTTTAAAAACATATAAAAACTGTGTTATTATTTTCATAAAATATCTTTACTATGAAATGCAAGCATACATTACTATAAAGTGTAGGGGATCATATTTTTTTTAAAATTTCCAATTTACTGAATTTTATTCACTGTGGATCTTTTCTGAAAAATCATAACGTAAAATTAATAATAGACTTTTTATTGCAATAATAATACAGTTATAATACATTTTTCCACAAATATAGTGGAAATATTTATCGAAATGTACAAAAATTGTCTTATTATTTCAATACAATGGCTTTCTTCCATTAATTAGAAGATAAAAATTAACAGTTTTTTTAAATTTATTTTCACAAAATATATTTGAAAAATCAAGATCGATTTCGTTTGTTAACATATTTTCAATTGATATTAGAAGTTTTATGTAAGTAAGTGTACATTTTTTTCTTTTATACTGGAATGATTTTAGGAAGGGATAACATAAAATTGTAGCTACCAGATACCAGAGTCTAATTGATTTATTACATCTTTATTCACCTTAAATCCCATAAGTTGATCCTATTGATACCTATAATTTTTCATTACCTCTTCATAAAGTATTGTCAGTAACGGAAAAAAAATGCACAACGAGCTTACGTAACACATATGTATATAATTATTTTCATTTAATATAGTAAATTGTAATAAATTAATATAATAGATCGCCTTCGTAGGTGAGTGGATAGTAGCATCCGAC
>JAPMAE010009107.1:0-10796 GCA_036584705.1 Rhyacophila sp. 25_7 | reverse complement strand
TCAAAGCCAATTTTAAGCAGACGCATATGTGCGTCCATACTCCTGGACAGGTTAACTTTCAAAGAAAAAAGTACAATGATTGAGATATTAAATGTGCATCCGCAGTGACCTAGATAAAACTTAAAATTTGATTTTTTGGTTGTTTATGTGAAATTTCATATTCCATGCAGAACAAGAAACAGTTTTATACCGGAGATTTTACCCACGGCCATGTCGGAGATTCACTTATGAGTCGGTTACTGAATGATATATTTCCAGCAGGAAAAAGGTTAGAAACTGGATAATAATGAGGGCAATAACGAAGGTTCTGCGTTTTCTACTACATACATTATTTTAAATTCAACTATGGATCATATCAAACTAGTTTCAGACTTGTGTAATTCGGATACCACCATATAATGAAAGTCACATACGAGTTCACGTAAAATAATTTGTGTGGTATTCATATCATTAAGATCCAATATTCTTATAAATCGGTACAAAAATTTAGAGAGAGACAATCTGAATTGCAATTGTTCAATATAATTTTTAACGAACCGTAAGGCCAAGGATGTTCAGTGGGTATTTGTACTAGAGTGTGCCCTTCACTTAGAGGAGGTAGTTTGAGCAATTCTTCTTCCATCAAAATTTCACGATCTAGCTCTGAAAATAAATATAGATTAAGCATTTAAAACTCTATATTAATATGGTATATTTATAAAGACAGATACTTTGGCTATAGGTGTTATTTTTTAAAGGGTAAAAATAAATGTTGTTTTAGTATTTCATGTGTAGATAAATGGAAAGAGACGAAGAAATATATGTTTACAAGTCTTGCATAATTAGATCGCTACAATATATATATTTTTAATATGTTATTAGAATAACATAATGTAAACAATAAATATATAGGCACACATCTGTGGTTCATAAATAAATAGCAGTGCAAAGGACATATTAATACATATACAATATAATTCAGGATATTGCTTGCCAATTATTTGTCCTTTCATTGCCATTTTTCTCTTTTTTCCAGCAATAATCATGTCAATTTTTGATGACAATTGTTCCGCTCGTTTTTCTTTCATACATTGTAATTGTTCTGAATAAATCCTGGGGAAATAAAAAAAAGCATGATTCAATACCTGATGTTAACAAATAATATGCATTTCATCATCACTCTAAGAAGATATTTTCTCAGCTAATATATTTTGAAGATTTTGACATAAAAGGTAGACGTTGGATAATAATACATATTAACACAAGTATTACAATATAAACAACAGCAGTATAAATTCAAGACAAAAATATTTATTTCAAACGAGTTGTCAAACATATTTTTTTGTATATTGTGAAGATTATAAAGTTCTAGTTCAACATATTAATAACGTGATAATAATTTAAGTATAATCATATAAATAAATGTATGTAAAGAGAGTGGCATAGTAATAATTTCATAACAGATATATCAATAGGTAAAAAATTACAATAAATGTAAATACATATAAACCAGAGAGCAACAGGTTGTCCACTGAAAGAGGTGAATTTATTCTATATTAAGTATTTATAAAACATAGTACATTTAAAATCATCTCACTCAGGTGGAATATATTAACCATGGATATTTTTTATTGAAATAGTCATTATTCTCAATGTTGGGAATTAAAAAAAAATTCAATACACATCTTTCAAAGGTAAAATTTCTTATCAAATATGTACTCGTACATGGTGAGATGAATTAAGTTTTAAGAAATAAAGCAAATAATTAATTGTATGCAGGATCATTTTAAATATTGACTTTTTGATGAACAGTATCCATTATTTTTTCTCATTTTTAATCATTATGTTTTAATTATTTCGACATAAGCTAAAAAAATTTAGTTTAACTATTCAATATTTTTAGTATTTTTGTCAACATATTATGTGAATAAACTTAGCATAATTCTATATCCCACCTTTTCTCCATATTAGCAACCATTGCACATTGATCTTGATCAGGAGGTTTATGAAAGCTAGTTGATTCTATTAACTTACAATGCCCTTCTTCTACTAAAAGTGCAGTCTCTTCTGTTGTAAGACCCATTGGTAAACCTGAAATAGTTTTATTAAGTTTTATGAGATATAAACATGTTCATTCATTCGAATTTTCAAAAATATCAAATCAGTTAATCAAAATACATTTTTTTTCTTTAGGGCTAAAAGCGGTTTTCATGTCCCAATTTCACACCCAATCTGCAGACCCAATGGGTCGGATCTCTGTAGATTCGCAAGTGAATAAGTTACTCCTGATATTTGGCAGTTGGGTGAACCCAAGTCATGATTTGTAAACCCCCACCCCTGCAGATTGAGTGTAAAATTGGGATATGAGTAACCAATTTCAAAACAATAGATAATACCATAATGCCTTATGATTTGATATCTTGCAATTCGAGAGTCGGATATCATCGGCTGGTATATGTGCACATGTATGGAATTGTGCGATAGCATTCGTTAAATATAAGCTCTTATGGGGTATTTTGGTGTATGTGGTAATTTTCAATTTTGCATTTTTTTTTAGAAAAAATGTTCACTGTTGCTATGATTTTATATTAAAATTTAAGGATATATAATTTTAAGACACCACTGTTTCTGTGAAAGATATGTTACCTTGAAATCCTTCATGTCGTGGAATGGGTGCAATTGATCCAAATAATTCACCCACTATTCTGTAAGTTTTACGAAGTAATAGCCAATCTAAAATCAGGTACAAACATAAGTTAAAACTATCATCCAATATACTATTACAATATCTAAAACACTGTTTCAGATTGTACAAAAAATTCACAGAAAATGAAAGATGGGTGATAATGTGTGTATAGTATATTACTTATAGCATGTTGTGAAACCCATAAAAGCGGACATTTTTATGCATTGATGATTATTATTGTCAGCCTGGAGCTTAATATAATTTAAAATATCTATGCATTGTTAATACAATACCACCTCTTCTGATTGGTTTTCGTTGGCTTAAAATTTTCAATATTACGATTGATGTTTTGAATATTTTAGTCCCATCGCTTACCTTCTGCATTCCATACATAAGCCTTTCCATTTATAAAATAGAGGGATATCATCGTACGTTGTTTTTCTTCCTGGGTGCTTGACAGCTCAACGTTTGTTATTGAATGTTGTTATGTCACCATACTGTCAAATATTCATTGTAAGCAGTGCTACCATTCGCAAATTTTATAAAAACCCAGATTGTCACCTTAAAAATAAAGCCAGTTTTTTATTATATGGTATAGCAATACTATTAATATTACATTTAACATGGATAAATGAAGCGTCTACTTACAAAAAGCTATATAAGCACATTTCAATATTTTCAAGGTAAAATTATTTGTTTTATATTAAAATTATATACTCATTCATTTGCGATTTGTATGCAACTTTTTGGATTGGCACAAACTCACTCCTCATTTAGCTCGGTACAATTAGATCCTACAGCATGATTAGGAAACAATTCGTTCCATAACAAATATTATTTTTTCTTTCGATTAAAAAAATATCAGTGTGGGGAAATATATGTTTTTTAAGATTTATATATATTATAAATTGGAACTGGGGTCAAACAAGAACGTAAAAAAATATTATTTTAGATGACATGACACCTACGCCCTAAGTGATTGGAAGCGTATCTGTTTCACAAGCTGAGAGTTACGGATTCGAGACCCGTGTTGATTTCAACATTTTCAGATGTTTATTTATTTGTATTGTATCCAGGACACGAACCCGAAACGGTTGAGCTAATAATCGACAATTATTACTTCTAAAAAAAACTGTCAGATGCTACGTTTCGGAGCGGATATGGTTAATAGAAAAAAGAAGAATTTCAATATAATATATATTTTGGAATTAACTGCGGAATCCGACGAATTCCTAATCCAGGAAAAGACAGATACACAATATATAAGAAGACAATATATAAGAGAAGAAAATATAAAAATTCCATACGATAATAAATCATATAATTAAATATAAATTCTAATTATATATATTTTTATGGATGACATACCAAGATAAAAATATAATATAATAATTGTGTTCGCTGAATTATTATAAAAATGCAAACAAATGAAAAGAAAAACACATAATTAAAACATAGAACGTGAAAATATTAAAAAAAGACAATATATAAGAAATTTAAAAAAATATATAAATACAATCTACATGGTTAAAAAAGTAAATATAAAAATAAAATTATTGTAGCTGTCTTAACATTGATTTATTGGCATTCTTTATTTTCACTTCACAGATAATACAATAAAAACCTCTTTCACAACTGTTTTCTTTCAACCAATTCTTCAACTCTAGCTCTCCTAACCATTTGTTTCTAAAATTTTATGTATATCACCGTTTACCGTCTTTCTCGGTGGGGAACAAGTTTTAGACACTACGAGTATGGCTAATTATTCTATTTAAATATATTCTACAAAATTAAATTAAAAACACTAATGTAATAATGAAAAAATATACCCAACATAAATTAAATTTATTATATTTCTTTATAAAGTACATGCATAGATGTAAAAAGTACACTAAATAACATAAAACAACATAATACAAACGATTATAAAATACAGCGGGAAACATCCATCTTTAGACTAAACTTGTTAGTGACGTATTATGGAGTTGCTCCCAACGGATAATTGTAATATAATAGTAAGTTATTGACTTAAAATTAAAAATTCCTGAAAATCCCAGATAATGAGATATTCTAATGAAAAAAAAACCCTCAACCTAGATGGCAGTCAAAAAACCCAGATATGGGTGAAAAACCGCAAGAGTGGACTGGATGTTGTATTTTGATTAATGATAGTAATGTTTTAGAGTCTTTAAGCCACTCTCAATTCTAATTGGTTTACGAAAGGATTAAATTCATTGTAATAAGACGACAAAGAGGGGATTGAGCTCTATGAAACCTTCATGAAGGTTATTTGATAAATTGCAAACAATATTTTTGAATGTGAAATAATTTAGAATATATCAACACTTAAACTTGTCTATTATAGATTTTGACACAAGTTTTTTCAAAATAACTTTTTGGTTATATTATGATTTAATCATAAATCTCAGACTAGTATTACATAAACGTAATGTCTCCTAAATAGTATTTATAATACTTTTAAATCATTTATTATGCCATCAATTTTATGGCATACTTCAATTAATAAAATTAGATAAGAGATTCATTCTCGACCATTTTAGATTATGTCATAGTAAATAATAATATTTACATATTCAACCATTAGAAATGGCCGGCCGTATATTAATCGGTATGTAAGATATTATTTTTCGATGAAAAATTGTAATTGAGCGCCTTGATTTGAATAACATTATTTGTACCTGTACCTGTACTCTATTATGCAATAAGCCCTCACTAAGAACTTACAATTTTATAAACTTCTCTTAATATATTTAGTGGGCTCATTTGTTTTGCAATTTTTAATAGCGCTTGGTTTCTAAGGTGGTGGAACAGGTTTTGTTGGGAGTCACCTCTCCCATATTTTACAAACAAAAGGATATGACGTGATTAAAGTATCCCGTAAATCAGGTCGACAATTGATTACATGGAATGAAATTGAAAAAAATGGTTTACCTGAGGGGACAAAATCAGTGGTGAATTTAGCTGGTGAAAATGTGTTGAATTTTGCAAAAAGATGGACAGAAGAGTAAGCGAAATTAATAAATATCTCTACACCACTAAATATTAATTTTTAAAAGTAAAGAAATTATTTTCATCTAAAATTTGCAAAGCTTACAATGTATTTGAGTTTGTTTTTTCTGCTTTCACTCTAAATGAAGCAAATGCACTTATACTAATAATTACTTTTAATAAAATCTCTCGCATAATAATAATATCATCTTGACCATATTACAATTTAATGGTATTCATCTCAATGTATTAATTATCAATACATTTTCCAAAAATTAAACTACTTTTACTTTATTTTAAGTTTCAAAAATGAGGTGTATCAATCTAGGATAAAAACAACCACAACACTGGCTAATGCTATTGACAAGGCGGCACAAAAGCCCAAAGTGTTTGTTGCTATATCTGGAGTTGGTATTTATCCACCATCTGAGGTTGCAGAATATACTGAGGATACTCATGTGGAGAAGTTTGATTATTTTTCTAAATTATGTCATGACTGGGAATCCGCAGCCAAACTTAAAGCCATAGAGAGTTGCAGAACAGTAAGTTAAAAATAAAAATTGATTGAACAGACAGATATAAATATATATATTTATAATTTGGCAATTTATCAAAAAATAAATGTGAAATTTATAGGTTCGTATACGAAGTGGCGTGGTTTTAGGAAGAAATGGTGGGATGATTAATAATCTGTATATTCCATTTTTTTTTGGAGTGGGGGGCCGAATTGGAAGCGGAAAGCAATTTTTACCATGGATTCAAATCGATGATTTAACTAATTTAATACTTTTTGCAATAGAAAATAACTTAAACGGGGTATTTAATGGAACTGCTCCTCAGAAGACTACAAATCAACAATTCACTGAAGTAAGCTATAATTTATATATTATTTATTTGTGAAGTATTTGCATAAAACTGCGACTCTATGTATTATAAATATATAATTTTCTTCTATTTTAGGCATTTGCAAAGGCTTTATCTCGACCAGCCTTATTGCCAGTTCCGGAATTTGTTTTCGATGTTTTGCTGGGAAAAGAGCGTGCTATAATGATTACAAAAGGACAATTCGTTTCACCAAAACGAACAATGGACGCTGGGTTCCAGTTTAAGTATCCTGATATTCAGTCAGCATGTAATTCTGTAGCTCACCTGTTTCCAAAAAGTTATAAAACTAGTGTTTGAAAAATAAAAAAAACATTAGAGTAAAAATTATTTTATTTTTCTTCGGGCAAGGTATAAAAGATGTTTTCCAAGATTGCCATACTCACGTCATTTGGAATGCTATAACATATTTCTCAGTTAAAATATATAGAATTTCATTTGTGGCACTAATTCCCAAGACTTCGCCATCCTTATCTAAGGAAACAACTTGTTGTTCACCAATTCTCACTCGTCTATCTTCTCCATCTCCAATTCTTTGCCGCAATTGACACCCTTGACTCTTCATTGATTCTTTCCTATATATAAACACATGTCGGTTAGCTTCACAGACGATGCTGTACTTCATATCTGGTGGACAGACTGTGAACTTTTTCTGCTGCTTTGAAGATTGAACATATCCGAACGCTAAAAGCGTGCCTTCGTGACGGACAGGCCAAATTGTATCGTTATCTATTGCTTTAGCAGGCTGCCATATACAGCAATCTACGTCATGTCTCAGACCAACTGCAAGTGGCTCAGAAGGATTTAAACATACAGTAAGAATCACTTGATGTAGACTCAATGGAGCTTGGTGCGTTACCTGATGATTTAAACCATCTATCCGAACTGAAAATTTGAGAAACCCATTAATATTCCCATAACATGTGAGTTGCAAACCTTGAAGAAATAACAGATTGATCAAATTTTTGTTTTAATTTAAATTTGGTTCAAGTAGTTCAAGATTGCTATATCACTAATAACAAATTCAAGTGAAAGGCTTGTAAAAATACTTCTACTCTGAATGAATGAATCCACGATGACAAATAGAGTAAATGCATAAGACACTTATTTTATAAAAAAACTAACAGCCAAAAATTGAAAACGAAACAACATAATTACCAAATAAAGTATTTTCTTCCGATATGGCATCACATTCTTCCAGCTGTTGATTGCTGAATGAAGGAATTGTGCCTTCAGCCACTGCCTCCGATTCGCTACACAAATGTGCAAGGCGAGAATGAATTGCTTCTACCAATGTTGGATCCATTATCTGTTCACCGTCAGTATCACCGTCTTTCAAAAAACTTCTCCACATCAGATCGGAATGGAATTTAGTCAAGAGAATGTCCAACTTCCCATCTTTGGTAACATTATATGTGGTCAAATCAGAATCGACCAATGAATGTAAGATACCTTTCAGCAGTATAACATCTTTATATTTAATTTCAACAGAATCTTTAGTTGTGCTTACACTAAGATGTGATTCACAAAAAACTTTTCCCAAACTTAGTGTTAATGATATATCTTCTCTGGTCTGTAACCATGTATACACACATTTCTTTTCGATGTCTTTGACTTCTGGTTTCGATATGCATTCATTAGAATCGTTAATAAAATTAAATGGATGATCGCTGATTATATACAGAGCCGCAGATTTGGGTTCTAGAGCCATGTAATTGACGCTTCCTTGGCCCTTCAATTCCTTTACTGATGACAAACTCCATATTTTGTTTTCTCTCTGTAATGTCACCCAAGCTATCACGGTTTCAAAGTATTTATCACTCTGCTGTACATATTGAAGAAGGCAGTGGATGACCTCTCTCGTGTTTTCAATTTCTACTCTACCATCTACGATCAAAAAGCATTTGTCGGGTCCCAGTATTTGGTCGGAAAACACATTTTTCCATTTAATTTGAGACCGATTTCTATTTCCAGTCAAAGCTATGTGCAAGCAACCGGCACCATCTGATAATAAAGCATATTGGTCGGAACAAAAGTGCATAGATACATTGAAATGTCCCGACTTTCTTTCAATGTGACTTGGAATTTCGTAAACACATTCAATTTCTCGAAGACAGTTTTCATTTAAATCAGCAGCCGATTTATGAACAGACCACTGATCGTCGATAAAATATACGCCACTGTTAGCCCACCAATCGTTGACTAAATGATTGTGTAAGCCGAAGATTTTTGCGTGAATTAGAGAATATTGATCATCGTTAGGGTAAACTCTGTCAATTTTTGAGGTTAAATTCGTTCGCCAAATAGGAATAATATCTAGAGACAACTTATAACCATCAAAATTCGGTTGCATAAGCTTCCTATCAGGTCGAAGCTCAATTAATGTTCCCATTTTAAAATAATAACGTACTTTACAGTATGACGACAACCAAACAATGCAAATTCAATACGTCAATTCAAATTCGTATGCTGTCTATGCTAAGGTGGACTGATAACCATAAAGGACAGCAAACTGTAATATTCTATGCACTGAGCATTATTCCGTATTGCCAGACATGTGTATCTTATAATTAGATTCATTAATGAAATAAAATTTTTCGCTACAGACATATTATATCTTTTTTGATATCTTATGCGGCCGCATACGGTCAATATATTGATCAATACAAGAAGATCAATTCGATGGCAATCCACCTTCAATATTTGTTCGATCGTACACGGTGGTTTATTGATCTTTATTTGCTTCAATATTTCACCTCATTTAGGCTCATTTTCATTCTTGGTGTTCACTCTCCTAGTAGTGGAGTAGGTAAATAATATGAATAAAAATAAAAAAAGCAGTTATAGTGTTACTGTTTTTTTGGCACAAAACGCACTGTTGTACGAAAACGATGGATGAAAGACTGGTTGAATAAAAAAGGAAAGATACGACCATTACAGTTACTTAAAGAAATTATTATCATAGATCAAGGTGATTTTTTCAATTATCTTAAAATGGATACGGTTAAACATGTTAAACAGTTAATAATGATTCAGCCTTACTTAAAGTGCCAGTATACAAACACATGAGAAGCTCTTTACAGTTGAGGAGAAACTAGCTGTTACTCTGCAATATCTTGCAACAGGTAGAATTTTTGAGGATTCCAAGTTTTCCGCGTTGATGGGACCACGAATAATCAACTATGCCGTTATGGAAACGTGTGAAGTTAATCTATGTTTTAAAAGATTATATGAAGGTAAATTTAAAGCCCATGTAAATGTAAACATTATAGTTAGGTTTTGATTCATGGTAGAAAGCAACCAAAATATAGGTTAAAAACCATAAGAAAAAAATAAAGTACCAATAGTAAAAAAAAAAGTTTTCAATTTAAAAAAAATGTATTTATCAGATACAATCATTGAAATATTTATAAATTGCAATTAAGTTACAAATAAAAACTAGATAGAATGAACCTAGTGATCGTATATATAATAGAAAAACTAGTACACGTTTGTATATGCATTAAAATATGTTGATAGAAAAGTCTCATTATTTAGATTTCAAATAAACTATCTATATAAAATAACAATAACCACACGAATTCCTCGATTAATATTCACGTATATTGGCAGGTTAAAAACAGTGGGCTATGTTTTAAAATGATAACAAGATGCAACAATATCATAAGCTAGTAATAATGACGACATAAATCAGAACATAATCGCACAACCTACTCGGTTGAAATGTCCGCCTCAAATGAATATTGATCAATATATTGAAATACGATCGCACACGGTCAATATATTGATCAATATCTCCACCACTCACTAATATTGATAATATAAATAATAAAAAAAAAAATCTTCATTATCGAAAATGGACTTCAATACTTACTTTAATCCACTCCGCACACAATCAATATATTGACCGTTTGCAGGCTGCATAACATCTCTTATTAAACCATGACTGCAAGCTATCGGGTTGCCGATTTTTTGTTGTGAACTTGTATAGACATTCACATCTGTTTTGTTTAATGTATAGCCAAGTATAAAAAATAAAAGGATAACGAGAAAAATCGAATACGTTTTTATGTACAAAACTATTAATTATTTTATGTGTTTTGTGCAATATTAACCATTTTCACTCGAAATCAACAAAATCTTGCCTGTACCGAAGGGAGTAATAAACATATTTACCCCAGGATTATTTCGTAAAAGACGAATTATTTAAAATCAAAAGTTGCGTATATTTGTTTCTGAA
>JAPMAE010009098.1:590-10799 GCA_036584705.1 Rhyacophila sp. 25_7 | reverse complement strand
TGAAGTATTAAACCTCTTATGATCTTGATATTTCAACACTTTGACACCAACATCATCCGCAGCCATGCGATTATAACATTTCGAATAAGTGTTTATAATGGTTTGCATTTACTAAAAAACATATCTTTACCACAGGCAGTCGTCGACTTACTCGTACGACTTCAATCGGTTCCAATAAATAGAGCGTAAGTTCAACTGGTCATATGTCGGATTATCCAATAATTTACGAACATATGTATTCGTAAATTATAGTGAGTGATGATATTATAAGTCTGTTTTATATGTTTTTATGTGTTATCACTCCTATCATCACTGTCATTTATCGGGTTTCTCTATAGTTTCTTTTTTATTATTATTTTTTGAGTTTTTTTTGTTGTTTTCTTCATCATTAGCATTCCTGGTATTCTGATATCTTTACGTATTGCTTTTTACATTTGTTTAGATTAAAAATTGTTGACATAATAGAGTGTGATAGCATCAAATCACTTGCGTTACATTATTTCTTTTCTTCCTTTGTACTGCTTAATTACCATAATTTGTTTTCAAATCAAAAGTCTTTCTTTGCTTCTATGTATGTTGAAAAATTGACATTTTCTATTTTATAGACATCTCAGAAGGGTTTTAAATGCTTATAACATAGAGTTAATACATGCTTATTTGATGAAGCTACAGCTTATACTGATCATGATGCCAACATACGCATAGTAATTTAATATGTAGCGTCCATAAACTGCTAGCGCTTCGCTTACGCAGGCGAACAATCAATCGCGGATTGTGGTCATAAAGTTGAACAGTCGTAAGTCGACAACTACCTATATATGGATATTTCGACAACAACGACATAATTTAAAAATATGATTATTGCAATGTTTAACCTATCCTAATTTCTCTGCAGTAGTGAGTTTTTTTTAATAACGGCTGCACAATTGGGTGAAAGTTTTCATTAATCTAGGCTTACATTTTTAATTATATTACAATACTTTTGTTGCATAATGTTTATTTGATGCATAAATAATATATATGAGTATTTTATTGCTTGAAGTTTGACGTACATATGCGTATATATATATATATATCTACGAAGCAAATTTTGAGCGAAAGCATATGCGCATCCTTACTTCTGGACAGTTCAATATGAGGGCTATCTAGAAATTAAGTTTTATGTGGCTATTTAACAAAAACAAAACGTATTTAAATATTTTTTCTATTACATTATTAAGTATTAAATATTTTTCCACGTAATTTCCACTATTGTTTAGGCATTTATTATATATACTACATATTAGCCACAGAAAACTTACTTTCTGGGTAGTTTTCGTATCTTATAAGCTTATTCACTAAGTTTTGATTGTAGATTCAATGTGAAACAACATATATTGGTCGTATATTAAATTTCCATCAATATTCAAAGCTTTTCCTTTTTTTTTTGTTTATTAATTTTGATTTATTAATTTTGCAGGGTCTGATGAAGTTCATAGATTCATTGGTAATGAGTCTCACAGTGATCTCTTCAGAGTGGTGATGACGGAAGGAAACTCGTTGATCGTTGGTGGAAGGTGAGTAATTTATATATTTACTGGAAATGTAAATAACTTCATTGATAATTACAAATATTAATTTCAGCACAAGTGAAACATATTGCATACAACATGCACTAAATCAACAATACGTATATGGTAAAGGTACAAAGATAAAAATGTTCCAGAAACTACAGTGCAATAAAAAATCGTGTAAACAAGTACACGGTAAAAACATGTAAAGTTTACCAACTACGTAAAAAGCCATCAAATTGATATGCGGATACTCTTTACAGTATAGCGATATTTTATTTGAATTTTTAAAATATCATTTAGTTATCGCAATATATTTGTCTATGATTCATTCATAATCGTATTATCTTCGCCAAAGATCCGTCCACTGAGAAAAAACTTCTGTTCAAAGAATGTTGCCAAGCCAAAACCTATATAGTAAGTTTTAGAACAAAAATGCAGGAAATTGTTCATTTTATCGAAGCCGGTCAGGCGTATGAATTGAAAAACAATTTTCCTCGTGTTCAGCTTGGGAATTTTCCAGACGTCCATTGTATTTATATACATAGTTTTGACCTGCAAAACCAACTCGCAATGTATGTTCACGTGTGTTATCTGAAATTCCGCTTGCTTCACTGAACACAAATTTCATATTATGTATTATTGAGTATTTTTCAAACGTTTTACCAGAACAACGAAATAACCTTCGTTAGTTATTAAAATAACTATTCTCTCTCATTTTTATATTACATAAAATAAAAATATTTTTTTTATTTAAACTTTACAAAGAATAGTAAATACCTGCCTTACAAAGTACTGAAATATCTTCGTTTGGTAATTTCTTTCAAATAAATACACAGTTAAGTAGATTTGATGCGTTCAACAAATATCACGTTGATATTTCAAATTCTTATTTTTTTAAGCCATTTTACAACCCTTAGCCGAATCATATAGATACCACATGTAGCCTCCATGAGTTCCTGTCGCTGGCTAGTCTTCCTGCATCTCACGCCATTTTTACATGTAATAGGTAAAAAGTTATTAGTTCAACTAATTTCAATCATGTGTTGGTCCCGAATACTCGTACATATGAAAAAAACTTTTACAAATTTACCAGCTACATGATTTGAACTCAAGACTTTCTGCTTGTTAGTTGCATACGCTATCTACACATCGATAAGGACAATTTATGTTGTAATTCCTTTACTATTATTAGTAAGTAAATGTTTTGATGTTTGACAATAATGTAGATTCTATAGTATGAAACACGATGCATAGTATTTAGTTTAATAATTTTAAAAATATAGTTATTTTAAAAGAAGAAGTAACGTTATGCATGGAACATAATACAAAATCCACTTACCTGTGAGGGTGGCAAAGTTTGTTCAATCGCTAAAGCGTGAAACAATTACAAAAATGCAAGTAAACATTTTGTCACTCTATTGTAGCATATATTCTTTACGGTATGTTTCTTTTTCTTAGTCGGAGCACATAGACACCATATGTTGCCTCCATGAGTCCCTGCCGCATCCCATCTCATGCCGGCGTCCCGTAATTTCGCCGAATACGTCTTGTATAATTTAGTGTTCAGTGGTCTACCAGAAAAACGGAATCCGGTTGGCTTGAAGAAGATGCATGCGCGGTTGACATGCGATTCAGGCATTCTCAGCACATGGCCAAGCCAAGTCCAATGCCACACGTTCACAAAATTCATATCAGTAATAGTGCTTTCTAGGACATTACTTTTATAATCCATTATACAGCTATAAATATGATTTTTATATTGTATTTGAAATCCATTGAAAAGCTAATAAAATATTGCATCTATGAAAAATAAACGAATTATTCATTAAAACCCTTATATGTCAGATTCAGCTTTTTGGTACTCAGTTAATATTTTATTTTGTGTATTCAATTGTGCAATGTAATTAGAAAACTTACTTCTAAAGACGTTAATCCTAGTATACGTTTATTATCTTAATAGAAAAACACACTTTTGACTTTAAAAGACACTCACTCCCTCGCCCACAATAGTCCGTTATATCGAGGTTTTACTATAGTGGAATCATAATTATTTTAAAAATATTAATACCATTGGCATATTTAACAGTTATATCAATTGTTATATTTAAACTAATGACAAATGTCTACATGTATCTTTCCTTTTGCGTAGAATATCGTATTTCACGTGAGACGAAACTACTCCTAAGTGAATATCCAGTGGAAAAATATCTCTGAGAAATACGATAACATATAGTAACGGTCATCGTAAGTTCACTCAGGAAAATTTATCACAGACAGTCATATTACGATGGTTGTTGGTTCTTGCTTCCCGGAAAATAAAAATCTCTATCCAACGTCAATTGGTGTGCATTAGCGTCGGAAAAGCGCTAGGCAGGCCACTCCCTTTTACAGATTTTCCCATTTTTACGGCTATCTCTCTTGTAAATCTTAATCAAGAACCTACTGCAAAGATGTACGACCGAAGCCCCCCGGGCATGGATCGTAGGGTTGCACTGTTAAAGCCTCGGTCTTTATTATTAACGAATTGTATCGATATACGGTATAACTTCGTATAGGATATTTTTATATACATAATTTCTTTTACAGACATTTTGCCTTTTTTTTTTGTTTACCGCCAGTATGTGCAACCGCGATGCGCAGTCGCCTACATGACACGTATACGGAAGCATTTTATTTTTGTCTCACATTTTGATTTTAAAACCTGCCTGTAGCGGAGCTTCACGGGACGGTATCGCCATGCGTACCTATACTTTTTTCACTAATCAGTATTTATTAAAGTAAATTTACTAAGTTTTAAATTCCTTATTATCTCCATTCATTTACAATGTAAGCCAACTTATTTTATTTATTATTGTCATCATTTTCTTCTTCAGTATTAATACTTTAAAGCAACTAAGATTATTAGTCTCTTATTCTCATAATTCTGAACTTATAATTCTTTCACCATTTTAAATATTTGTACTTTATTCTATACCAGTGCTTTCTAACGGTGGGCGTTGATGGCGTGGTTGGCCCAATGAAAACTTAAGGGGCATTGAGGAACAACTATTGCCGTCGTTAGTATAGTAAATAGTAAAATAGAAGGCGGGTTCAAAGGCCGTGCTAGTTGCAAATTTTTCAAATTTTCATTATTATTTTTTATATATTTTAGCCAGGACACAAACCTGAAACAGTTGAGTTAATAACTGACAATTACTACTCGTAAAAAAACTGTCAAAACAATTTCCACATTGTGAAGATCCGTATGCTTTGCTTCGAAGTGAATATTATTTAAAAAAAATAGGACCGACTGCCGCGTCTCTGGGCAGTACTCGCAACAACGCCACAACATTATATATTTCAAGAACGCGCGTCAACGTGTTTTTTATAAGAAGGGAGCGCTAGGCCAAAAAAATTGGGAACCTATGCACTATACAATATTTTTTAAAGAATAAAAGAATGTGGAGTATTTGATATTTTATTAATAAATATTTTTGGCCAGAATCATTTTAAGGTAAAGCATATGAATCTCATATATACAATTATGATTGTTTTCACATATTTTACAAGAAAGTCCTATCAATTATAAATCTGCATTATAATCTTTCTTAAAATATGAATAGGAAACATTAAGAATATATGTCAGTAATGAGATTAAATCCAAAACCTTACAGACTTGCAACCGGACAACTATCCACTGAACTGTTCTTTATAATTATCATATTCAAAGTATTGTTGATTATGCCGAACACATAAAATTAAAATATAACTATTGAAATATTGTCTTAATTTTATTTTCATTCTTTAATGCTCCATTTACTACGTTGTTTTTTCTTTTTTTCTTAATTTAGACCATATTCTTTTAATATATATTTAAAATAAATAATTGAAAATATTTTTCCTTTTTCTAAAACACGGGAAATTACAACTGTTTTTCTATAATATAATATTTACGGCTTATTAATATCACTTAATTTTTTGCTTTTTCTAAAATGAAATTTCATTACGATCAAATGAATATATTTTTTGTGGTAAATTTTTCTATTCATTTCAAGCTTTGTACTAACAACAAACTTTTTATGAAAGCTTTTTAAATAACTAGTGTTAACTATCTATTACATATTTGAGGTTGTATTTCGTTTATTTTTCATGTGTCTCACATCAATGTTTTCTATTACTAGAAGTCGATAATGATGAATGAAGTATTTTTTTTTTAAATACTTACGCAAATTAATATTTTTTTCTTATCGGTTGTTTATAACATATTCAAATCTTCAGACGTCGATACAATATACTCGTAAGGTAAGGATTATTTTAAAACCTACATTTTGAATATTATTGTAGAAGCTAAAGTTCAACTAGACGTTTTTATATACGTATGTGTATGATAATATATCAACATAACGAAATGTATTTATCAATTTACTAATCTGAGAGATTCATACTTTGATTAATTAAAAATAGTGTTTGTAGCTTTGAGTAATACTCGTATTAAAATACGAATATGACAATTATGATGAAACGACGGTTTAGTTTGTTTCTTGATTATATAAAAATTTGAAAATACTTCATTAAAACTTAATATCAACACTCCGTACTCATATTTCCATTCCTTCTATAACCTTAAAGCTTCTATTCTAAAATTATTCCATTCATAGTCAATAGAGTAACTGATTCTATTAATTTTTCTCTTGCCAAATTTCAGAATCCAAACCCGCTGACAAATAATTTAAGCACCAATAAAAATGATGTCATTTTCAATCTCTAATTATTCTATGGAACAAATTGTATATTAACTTCCGTAACGGGAAAATTCTGGGGTCTTAACCGATTAAGTGCCAAAAGCGAGTTAACTGGCACAACTTGAAACGTGGTTTGCAAAACGAATTTGAATATATTGGATGATTTGAACTGTAAAAATACAGAGATATGATTATAATATGATCATTAAAAATAAAATCTTGACAAAAAAACGTTTAATATATTTTTTAAATGAATATTATAAGGTTATATTTATCCTCAAAACTTCACAGCTTGCGGGTCGTGACACTGTCTAGCACAGAAAGGGTTATTAAAACACTTTTCTACATCGAATAAATAATAAATTTTACAATTAGTCAAAAGTTTCTCTCCGGAGTACTATTTTTTTTATAATATCTAAATTTACTGAACATATTTCCTATATACATTGATATGTTTCCTTCATTCACATATGCTTTTTTTGTTGTACTTGTATGTGAAAATCTGTCGAATTTTAGAGAAAAAAATGTTTTACTAATTTTTTTTAATGTACTATATAATTGGAGTTCTCTATAATTTAGGTTACAGTATCTTTATTTATTAATAAATATTACGCAATTATATGCATGACTAAAATTACGTTAGTTTCTTTACAAATTAATATTAAAGCGGCTTAATTTGTAGTATGTATGAGTGTTTTCAAAAGGTTTGGTATACATAATTGAATTAACGTTGCAAATATACCGTTATGTCTTTAATTTTGTGACCATTTTCAATTACACATATTGCTTTCTTAAGTAAATCCAAACTGTGTTGCATTCCTGAAACTCTTGAATATTTGATGCGAGGCTGTGTATAAGCCCTATCCGGTTCCCCCGTTTCCCCAAAAAAGGTTATTGTATAGCCCGCGGTGGTTTTTCCGCAGTAAACCTTTTATTTAGCTTTGGAAAAGTCATTCCGGCGAGCCGTTATTTAGGTAATTTTATTCCTCTTGTGACGCGGGAAAACTAGCTATATGGGCTAAAACGGAAAGCGTGTGCCTTGGAAAGGTTTTGTGAGAAACCTTATTTATTTCAACTTTGTGTTAGTAACCCAATTATAAATTTCACTTTCGGTAAATATATGAAAACTCTAAGTATATAATAAGAAATACAAAAAAAAAGAAAAATTATTCAAGATTATTTGAAAGATTTTTTTCATCTTCTTTCATGTTGGTCGTCTTTCACTTAGTCAAGTCATGTCGGACACACTTTGTTAATAATTATATAATAATAATTGACTCAGATAGTAAAATTAGATCCATTATCTTACCTCATGTTTGATATACTGAAAATCTTTAAGCTACATTCCGTTATTACCTGGTTTTTCATATAGTCATTCTCTTGCACCCTTAGTCTCAAATGATGGCTGTACTTGACTGTTGTAGCATCTCTTGCCATGAAGGATTGGACATCGAGGCATACTTCTTTTGATCGTTTCTTCTCTAAATTCTAGTCTGCACATACTAGTTTTCATCACTGCAATACGTAATTAGTATCTATACCGCTAATGAAATCAGAGACGGTATTTGATACGTGATTTTCATCACTGTTACACTTAGTGTCAATACTGCTCATACCTGAACGGTGATACCATCCAGTGCAGCTCCATTGCGGACAGTCATTAAATCATATTTGGAAAAGGAAAGCTGTAACGTTTATTGGTGGGTCTTCAAGAAACTTATGTTATATCATCAATAAAATTGCATTTATAATGATTAAGCATTTCGCAGTACACAGGCTTGGCTTAGCTTGAACACATATTATACATGTTACAAATATTTTGCCACTTGAATGCAGAACTATCATATATCACATTAGACTTAATTTATATGAGAACTGTTTAAAATATTAGAAAACATACATTTTTGTATCTAACTTTGCAAAAACATTGTAATTTATTTATAAATATATTAGATTCATACATAGAAGAATACGTTATATGCCATAAATCTATTTCAGTAGAAAATGCAATTGGACTTCTAGAGACTGTTTATATATCTAAAATATCTGTTTAGGCAATTTGTACCATTGTCTTGAAGGAAAAATGTTTATTTACCAATTGTTTAATGCTATATGTTGAAAAACATTTTAACAAGATTCAGCTTTCATTAATTATTTCATTATCAGCTTAGTAATTTTTTATATAAATAATTATTATTCAATATCTTCATACAAATAAACCACTTATACTACTGAGCACACATCATGACATAAATAACATTATGTTTATTTTAATATTGCTAGAAATTAGACAAATTCCAAATAAAACATATTTTGAAGCCTTTTAAGCTGATAATAATCACCGTAGAGTATTCAAATGCTACGCGATTAAGGTTGTTTTTTTCGGTTTCTATTGTTACACCGAAATTGTAGCAATACTTAATATTAGTCACATGTCGTTATAAAATCGTTAAAAATTTCAATTCTACGTATTTTAAATGAGTTTGAATATCATTTACGTATTATAAATGTAAAATAGGTTTTTTTATGTTAATGTAGGAATTTTAAATATATTTTGTATTATAATTTATGGCTTACGTTGAAATCTACACGAAATGTTTCTAAAGTGGAGTCATTATAAATATTCATAGATCATAGTCAATATATAATAAAATCAATAGATAAACGATAGAAAATTCCTTTTTTATTGATAGCGAATATTTGAACTGAGGTTAAATAAACATAACATTCATTTTTAGTTTTAACTGTATACAGACACCTCCCACAACACGGTTTCGCTCTTGCACGATAAAAAAATTGCGGAAACCCTCATAATACATGGAAACCTACAACACAGTTTCATTCAAATACGTAAATGAAAATGTGAAACCTTATATCGCTGTATTTATATAATATATATACTTTGATAACACGATTTTTATTCCAACATTTACAAAATAAAGTTACGTACTATGATATCCATATGGTTCGTTTTGGAGTGGATATAGTTATATTTTAAAAAAGTTAATTGAAATAATTGCTATTTTATTTGTTATTTCTCATATACTCATATGTCGACATTGACAATTTATTAAAAAATGAAAACACATTTTTTAAATAACTTGAATTGAAATGTGAACAACGATTTGTAGTTTTTACGCACTACTATCGAAAAATGATCGCCATTTAATCTATACATAAAAATGTAAAATGCTGTGCGTTTGCAAAATCTGACAATTTAAGCACTTAAAAATCGGCAAAAATCCGAACATCAACCAACCACCAATATATGACAATAGCGTTGTACCGCCGCTAAGTGAAATATTTTATGACTTCATTTAGCGTTATTTCATTTAGTGCTTTGTCATCTAGAAATGCTACTCAAGTGGTAAACCAGCTCTTACTGTATACCTGATTTTTTTATTCATTCTAATAAACACCAATTCGCCAAAGTTTCCTGCATTAATCTGAACGTTTATAATTTCCACTTAAATATGCCCTTAGTGAGCTTTTGCGACGCTTTACGACAAATCCTCTCCTCTTTGCATCGCATTTCATCCCTAGTGTCGCTTAAATTTTTACGTCACCCTTATTATATAAGCACTGTCGTAAAATATAGAACATCATATGAATCAGAATAGCGAATAATGCGTACATATAATAAATACGAAAATATCTGTTTTGAAACTACATTTTGGAACCTAATAAGTGTGCTAAAGTGCCATATTTATATTTAATTAAAAAATTGTGAGCAAACTTTTCATAGTTCTGATGCCAAATTATCATTCTATACTTAAAGAAAAAGAACATAGCAAACTATTAAATTATATTCATGTATTATTAATAAATTAAAAATAATTAAGTTACTGTTTATCTCATTTATTTATATTATAAACGACATAGTGTTGTTCAAATAGGTTCTATATTTAATCTGCTAGACTATTTATAGTAATTAT
>JAPMAE010009095.1:0-10069 GCA_036584705.1 Rhyacophila sp. 25_7 | reverse complement strand
ATCTAAACCATCTATTGAAAAGTTGTGAACCTTAAAAGCATATTATATTTAAGTTTTATGTACGTTTTCAAGTACGATTATTAAGAAAGTGTAATTATTTAATAAAGTCGACTTTACATTTTAAAATACCATGATGTAGTTTTGATGTCGATAAAGCGCCATTTATAAACGAACAGAAGAAGTTTTCATTAAAGTTTTTTAAGAGTAAATTATTTGTTAGTTTCACGCCATGCCCACGAGAACAAGTTGTTGGTTTTGAGGTAGCCAATCTTTTATTTCAAATATCTATATAATTAGCCCTTTAAAAAAACAATGTTATGCACGTTGTATTGCAAAATTAACTAAAGTTGAAAATATTAGTTTTTGTGTCTTTTTATAAAACGATTTTTTAAGTAGTCAAATTATTTTTTTTAAAACTGTTGATTAGCATAATAAATTTATTAAAATAAAGTAAGGCTGCTTGATAAATTAAATTATTCTCTGTAAATTCAAAAAAATACGTTTAATATAGTATTAGGTGAGTAATTTAATATACAAAAAATACATACTGCATGAGTACTTTAAAACCAATATCTCCAAAAAGAATGAGATAGCTCCGGAATTTGAAAGTGAACTAAAAATTGGAAATCCAGTATTCTTTCTGCTTAAAAGACTATTCAGATTTAAAATATTAAAAAAAACAATATCCGGATTTATAACGTGACCGCAAAACCTATACTTTCACATATATATGAATCTTTGAGCCTGATATTAAAATATAATATAATAAAAAATATTCTGAAAAATATTTGGTATTAACGCTGAGCTTAGTAGAGAATTTAAACCGAATATAGTTTATATCTTGAAGGCAACAAGAAAACAGCTAGTTGCTATTGACAGAACTCTTAAAAGAGTTTTTGAAGAAGCTCTAGTTGGCCCAAAGGGTTTTGGCTTTATTAGAAAATGATTAATATACTATATTATGAGAGATGCATACATGTTTATTGTAAAAGATTTAACTCTTTCCGTACCAGATATAATGCTATAAGCTGTGTATTTTCAAGCAAAAATATAACCTTAATATTTCTTTTAAAAGTATATTGAATATTTTTTTAGTTAGAACTTTGTTTTTAATGATTATATTAAATTCATATCTCATCATTTTCATATTTAAAATAATCCAAAATATTCAAATTTGTCTAACAAACTACGTTTTTAGTTGTATAAGTTAACTCATTTCTGGCACTTAATCAGTTATAAAATGAGATAAAAATAGAGAAGTATGTAGAAAATTTATTCACTCAGTCATGGCTTTGGATAATAGCGCTATATGCACAGAAGTTGTATATTTTTACGTTTTATATTATAATATTTCTTCTAAAACTCCAACGTAACTAAAAATAGTATTTAAAAACGTTTTTTATAAACATATTCACCCCTAGCATGAGTGTAGTTTTGTAAGCACCCATGCATTTTTTACACTCTCCCAGTATATTGTAAAAATATTTTACGTGCCAGTTACTCGGTCGAATGCATCACCTGGCATTTACGTATTTTAGAATTTGTAAAATCAAAGTTTTTTGTGGTAAATATAAAAATTAACCCTTTTTTAAAAAGCTTTCATCACAATTTAATATAATAGTTTCTGCATAAAGCTTACATTTTAGGGGTACTTTCTATCCTTTGCTCAAATAATTTTACGTACGTTTCATTAGTCAAGAAAATTTGATGTGCATCCCTCAAAGTACAACGTTGACGCACCTAATCGGTTATGCTATTTTACCGTAAAGTGTTTTTGAATATCAATCCATCTGGAAAACTAAGTTTTACCGGTCAAAAGAACTATCGTCTCAAGCTTGTTTTGGAAATGAAGCGTGTATCAACCAAACTTTTGTATACAGTTATGTTATAGTTTTTGAAGAATACATAATAAATAATAAAACATACAAGTATTTTATGCTTTACAGAATATTTTTTTCTCAAATAAATATGTTTTTAACTGCTTTCATAAAAAACGTTTCTAAAAAATTATTTGTTACATCCAATATTATCTAAGTTAATTAAAATATAAAACTTCATTATTTATAATATTTTGTATTTAATTATATTTTGATCAAATACTCTTATTAGTATTTTATTACTTATTTTAATATCAATAGCTTGTAAATTAAGATATTTTCAATTTGCAATGGATATTTTTATGTCCAACATATACACTTTTAATGGGTAATTGTTTAAAACTATTACATTTATATTATAACAACAAAAACAATAATGGTTATTTAAAATAAATAATGATATTGTCATTAAATGGTTAATATTGTATTTAAAGTAAGTTTCAAAGCTTTAAAAACTTTATTTATTCACTACAAATCTAATAAAAAAGTACATTGATTGAGTTTAACACAAAAATTAGAAAGAATAAACCCTTAAATCATTGGAAATCGCTTTCTATATATTCTATGAAAGACACTTTTATAAATTTTTAATTATATTGTATATAAATTCGAAACTGCGTAATTATTTTTTTTAAATATTTTAAATATAATTCAAATTTGTTTTACATTGTATACAGTGTAAGTATATATTTAGTTATCAAACTTTTGTATAAACAAGAGATTACCCAAAATACTTAACAAAACAAAGTCTACAAAAATCAAATTTATAAATTTTGAAGTATGCACATTCATTCAGTCTGCTGGAGAAATTTTACGAAAATATTGCTGACAAAAAATTGCCTGAGTCAAAGGGAGTTAGTTGTATTTAGTACGTCACTAAGCTGTGTTGTGTATCTTTACTTGTGTGGTCCGAGAGAGATTCACACGATTACTTTTCAAGGCAATCTCTTTGAAAGTTATACTTTATAATATTTATAGGTGTATTATAATAAATTGTTTACTCCGTTTTTCATTGATAAGAGTAATTTTTGTCATTATTAGCTTTAAAATTAAAGTACATTATTTTTATAGTGTTTGAATGTACAAATCTATGTGTCCATAGATCAATAAAAAATAATTGAGGGCCTTAGTATTAAAACTCATAGTCTTCATCAATGCTTGTTTTTGGTCGAATAAAAAATACTGTTTTTATGCTACATTTATAAAAAAATAGTCTTATTATATTTTAGATCACATTTATTTTAGATGGATATTTGTAAGCTTAGAAAAATATTTTATACTATGAGGTGTGTATTTCCAAAGTGAACTTATTCAACTTTAATAGATTTGTGAAATATGCCAAAAAAATGTTTACGGTAACAATGTTACATAAGTTTTTATTATGTCTATTTGTAGTGTATCTAACAAGAAAATATGTAGTATCGACACCGTAAATAGTTTATTAGCATTTGCCACAAATTTGTTGAAGTGAAATAAGTTCACTTTGGAAATACACCCCTCAAATGGTAGGTGTGAATATGAAGAACATTAAAACACTCATAATCAGTGGCGTAGCTATAAATTTTGAGCCCTCATAGAAAATTTACAATTTATGCAAGAGATAATTAGATAATAGATGAGATAATTATCCGTATGTGTTAGTATCCAATGTTATTTACATAACACTATAAACATAACAAATTTATAAGATTTTTTTTTACTTATGTACCTATTTTAAATTGATTTTTTTTCGAATTAAGGTTTACAAAATCAATAATAAGTTCTTTAAGCTCCATCTTCGGCGGATGCTCGAAATCGATAGCTAATAATTCCAGACTGTTTGGTCTAGATTTTCCAATTGGGTAAAGTTTGCAGTCTTTTACAATATTGTGTTGTAGATATCAGTTTTCTGTAAACCATGAACAAGTGTGCCATACATCGCTTTTATTAGAGAACTCAATTTTACTTGACATCGGATATTGAGTGTAGACAGATTAAGGGCCTATGGTCAGAGAAGGCCCTCATACTCTGCGTGAAGCATCTACTTCATAACTCATTTTTGACATATGTATGCTGGAGACGATGAGTCTTCATACCAAAGCCATCAATTATCCGACATATGTCACTTAAATAACTTAACTATAAAGTGTAAATTTAAGAAATATATAAGATACAGTCATACAATATTTTAATACAAAATAGTTGTTCATTTAATTGTACTTTATTGTAGAGTTAAAATCGATGTTTTTCAAAGAAATCAAATTCCATTAGATTATTTATAATTAGTGATAAACTATGATATTATACCATAGATATTTGTTTTGAATATTTTATAATGGATATGCTACAGTTGGCTATTAATCTTAATACACTTCTTTATTTTTCGTTTACGATAGAAAGATATGATTAATGTTCCATATATTGAAAGGCGTTGGAACGTTGCTGTGAAATATATAAATACATTAACATAAAAGTACTGATGCCCTGTTATGCACTCGCTTGCAGTTTGTCCATACTGTAGACTAAGCATGCCGCATTATTTTGTCTGAGACAGTTGTATTGAATTTTAAAATAATTTAATTCATTATTTACTATAATTATTTTTTTAATATAAAAACATATAACTATAACATGATGCTATGTCAGCTATTTAAATACGTGGCAGATTAGACAAAGTTTTGCTTCCAAACTCGTTCTTTTTCTTTAGTTGTCTACGGTAAAAATTAGAGTAACTCTTGTGACGTTATAAGCCCATCTGCCAAATTTACTGCCAAGCTCTATGAGCGTGGTAAGCTAGTGGAGAGGCCTAACTTTTCTTGCAGATATGACAAATAGACTGCTGAGCATGTCTTATGGATGGAGTTACACACTGACATGTTTCCTTGTGAGACATTTTTTTGATATTTTTAAGTGATTGAACTTTTTCATATTACCATAGGTTTATTTTCGATGCAGTATTTCTTAAATATTTTTTTAATATTTGCCTAACTATCTTCAAAGATTACAAGATCATTTGCATATCATAATATAAACTTGAGAACATTAATATTGATTCCTTATTTTGTTTGGAGTTTCTTTTACAGCTTTCTCAAGAGCCAAGCTAAAGAATACAGATGTCTCGTTGTTTCACACTGAACGATTTTAACACATTTTTTTAAATATATATCTTTTTTATAATAAATCTTTTCGTGATACAAAATTATATTGATATTTGAGATATTGCATTTAAAATCGGAAATACACAAATAAATACTAAAAAATCGATTAAAGAAATATAGTTAAGAAATAAAAACTTAAGACACTATTTTCAATTGTTAACGATATTACTTGTAGATAGATAGATAGACGGTTTATGACTGAACAATAATAGCGAAATATTTCCGCTTTCTTTATCGTTTCAAAACGTGCGAGATTAACACCAGTCTTTATATCGTTTATTGGTAAATTAACAATAGATTTGAATGGTAATTGGTTTTCCGTGCAATGTATGTTAACACACCATGCATGCATTATTTAAAATATTGTAGTGTTATGTACATGTCTTAACAAAAAACCATTTTACTTTAAATAAAATATGTATTATTTTATAATTATTGTGGGATTATTTATAATAAAAGCATTTCACTTGTTTTGTAAATTATGAGTTCAAATTTTGGAGTGTCATTATTAATGCATAAGAAAGTTTTAAAAACACTTATATCTATATTGCAGATTATATTATTTGAAATAATTTCTCCAAAACTAATTAATAGAACTACTTTATAATCAGTAAAACGATATTTAATTAAAAAAACCGCAACTATCTCAAGCACCCAATTACATCCATTCTTTGTTCTAGATGAATATTAAATAAGAAAATTCTTTATAAAATTATTATAGTTTTTTATAAAAATATAAGTTAAAATATTTATTTAAAAGTTGTAAGATTATTGTGTTGCTTTTGTAAGTGAGTAGATAGCGCATTTGATTCACCAGCCGGGAGTTTAGAAGTCAAATCCCGTAGGTGGCAAAGTTTTTTCATGTGTATTTGAAACAAGGACGCGGACCAAATTCGTTGAGCTAATAAGTGACAATTATTAGTTGTGAAAAAATCTGTCAAATCAGTTTTCATATTTCGACGACCCACATGCTTTTTTTGGAGCATATATGATTAAAGAAGATCATTCTAAGTTGTATACAATATATTTTTTCAATATTGCAAAATAGGTAAATATTTTTCACGATACCCTCAATTATATCTCATTACTGAAAATTACCAGTGTCGAGAGTGATCGTTTGCTAGCTCTACGTAAAAGGTTGCATTTATTATCAGAAAGTGATATCGAGTGAACATTTTTATATTTTAGTTAATAATTACGAGTCATGTAAATGTATTTATCATTTTATATTTAAATTTTTTAAGAAATTATGAGTTGATTTTAAGTATGTGCATTATTTTTTTATCTAGTAGTCTATGAACGTATCTACCGTGAGAAAATAAAACTGGGGATGTATAGAACATTTCAATTTTTGGTTTTATTTGATTATAAATAGTTCACCGCACCGTTATGTCATAAAATGAAACTGTATATAATAATTTATAATTTTTGGAGCGTTGTAAGTACTGTACGTTATTAAACAGTACAGAAACTTTTAAACAGTATTTTATTTGAAAACTTTGAAAGCTTCTGCTTTGGTTTCAGTTTATCTTTAGTCTAATAAATGCAAATCGTTTGCAAATCTATGCAAATTCACACCTGGCGCTATGTCTTGGCGATATTATCAATATTTAATTTGAGAGTACAGCTTTTTATAGCTTTTTTATAAACGCCTGCTATGAGAGCTTAAGCAAGTAGGTTGGCAATGGATTTGTCGGTTTAAAATTGTGCATAGTTTATATGTAAAATAAATGGAGATTATGGATCATTTTAATTAAATAAAATGTAATGCAGCATAATGGATTTATTAAACGACGTGTGATCTGGTGTTATTAAATGGTTTAGAATTACTAATAAGTAATCAATTTTTATGTTTATATCGACCGGTTTAGGCAAAAGGGCTAATCCTTAAAGAGTAAATTTTACAAGAAGCACAACAAACGTTTAATGATTTTTACTAAAATCACATTAAAAACTTGAGTGCATCATGATCAATAAATAGGTGTTTTATTTTCCTGATTTCACAATTTAAAAGTTAATGAAGAAAAATCATTAAACTTGAAGGTTAATGTTTTTTTTCCTTTCCACGCAAACTTAGTAGGTCGTTCTTTTTTCAAAATCTAAAGCTAAATTTCTATAATAATTCGATTTTTTCTGCTTAATCCCTTTAGGCAAAATGTGTATTAATTTGTGTTTTTTTGTGATTCTCAAATAAAAGCGCTTTTCAAAAAACTGAGGGCTATTTTTTTTTGCCTAAACAGAGTCGATATAATATTTGTAGATTCATATATATAAAGAAAAATAATCTTGACACTACGAGTAACTAACAGTATCAATCACGATTTTATATTTATTTTATTGAGTATTAATAATTTCAGCCAGAAATATTTTCTATCAATCATTTTAATTGTTCTGAAACTGCTAAAGAACTCTTCAGTAGTAAACTAAATCTTATACACCACATAAGTTCTTTTTTTTGGCTATAGTAAAACTTTTATTTATAATTTACACATATTATATACAATGTTGTTCATTTTGTATATATTATCATAAATCTATTGAACAATAGAAAAAAATTAGTTAAAATAAATAAAGATTGTTTAATAAAACGAATGATTACTTTGAATGTAGAAAATATCTAAAAAAAAGATCAAATTATTTGTATTATATTAACAAACAAATGCAATGCGCAATAATTTAAATCGAGAAAACTGATAAGTTCTACGTCCATAAAATTTATACACAAGCTTTCAGTATTAGCATAAAGGATTTGAATAAAAGTTTTTAATTCGTAAATAAATAACAAACTGTTTGCAGTGAGAAAAGTTTTGTGTTTTTGAAAAACTTCTTGCCCAGTTTTTAACACGGTAATGATATCATACAAATAAAAATACGTTCATATTTTCTCGGTGACTTATTAATTTTGAATTGAATGAACAATTTTAGTATGCTATTGCACATTTTTTCATTCGATATTTTCAGTCGAACAAACTTTCAAAAGTAACGGAAAAATATGTTTGGAATTTTCTGTGGCAAAAGAAAATTTCAGAAAACTTAAATTTTTGTCTACCATATTTGCAACAAATAAAGTTATTTATTAGTATGTCTGAAATATATATTCATATAATAGTCAAATTTTAGTTTTGTAGTAAATATTTATATGAGTGAATTAATCTTTGATTATTTCACCTAATAAAATGTTTATTGTATTTTGTAAAGTGTTTGGTGAAAAGTAAAATGAACTATTGAATTATTTGGTAACTCCAGCGACATTTAACATTTTTTTCTATACTTGTATACAATATAACATAGCCTACAGCATAGTATTACCTAAATGTAAATATAAATACCTAAATATAAATTCAAATCAAAATTCAACCAAGAATTTAGTTTAAAATAAACATGACATTTAATACATATAATAAACATTTTTACTAATTGAGATAAACCATATTTGAAATATCTACATTTAATATGTCATCAAGATTAAAACCATTCGAACTCCTTATTTATGAACACTACAAAAATATTACTTTAAGTTGAAGTTTTAAATAAATTAAATATATTTACATTATTATTAATAAAAATCTATGTCTCACAAATACAAAATAATGGTTTTAATTGAGAAAATTGTTTTTTTTTATAAAATAAGGTATATACTACTAAATATAATTACTTAAATTGTAAAAGTTTGTTAAATACTATACTACTAGAATAATTGTAACATTTATTATATGCTTAAAACTTTCAAAAAATATATTTTTGAATGATACAGATGTGATATATAATGGTATATAATATGCTAATGGTATATATATTCATAGAATATATTTTTTTTTAATATGATGATTTGAAACAATAACTACAAAAGCAAACATTTGAGACAACCGCGACTATTCTGTGAAATAAAGTATGGGTAGCATAATTGAGTATAAAAGTTACGAGCCACACTTGGAAGTTTGCTGGGCCACGTACGGACTACAAACCATTGATTGAGTATGAAGATTTTTTTTCTTCGTTGTATATTTTTAAGTGAATTTTTATTAAAAATTGATCAAATTGAGTTACATGTTTTATTCGCATTTTAATTCAAGTTTTACAAGTAATTATAATCTTAATAAAATCACAGCTATAATAGCAAAAATGTTACTTATTTACAAAATATGTTTGTTTATAAGCAAAATTATTTGCAATTTTGGAGGGGAAGAATTTTAAGTTCATTTTTGCCAAACCGATAGTTTTTTAAAGACTCATTTATTATTCAAAGATTTTTACGGTAAGTAAAAATTATTTGAATATTTTTTTATCTTTTTCTATACGAAAAAAATACCAATACTGCAAAAAGCCTTGTTTTGGTTTCATGTTTACATTTTATCAACCGGAAATTAACTGTTTTAACTGAATTACCAATTTATATGAAATTATACTGCGTATCAGGATATAAACAGAAAGAAGTCAAGTCAGTGGTTAAGCACTATTTAAGTAATTTGATGTTTTATAAAATTGTGTAAGACCTATTTATATTATGAGAGCCATATACAAATGATTCATTTTTTTTTTTCAAATTAACACGAAAAACAAAAGAAAATTTCAAATTTGGAACGAGTCTGATTTTTATTTTTTTGATTAGCGTAAGATGTCACAATCTTATATTTGTTCATGTTAGTTTCATATAATATTGTGACGTTTGTCCATTTTCGCTGGTTTTATGATCGCAGGGTATTATGTTTATCTATCAAAATGTTAGTGGTACTGAATTCTTGTTACGGGAAAAATAAACAACGCAAAAATAATGGCTCATTCGGCGGAAAAAGACCGTAGAACACAAGAAAAAGTAGAAAAAATAGCATGAAAGATAAAGAAAAAAGCAAGATAAAACGTCAGAAGAACAAAAGTTTTGCAAAAAACTTTACCGCGAAGTAGGCGTTATATTCAGAAGGAAAAAGTTACCCGTGACTCAGTTACTTTTGTATTGTGTGCCTCCTCTATTCAAATTTTTATCTTATCGCACCCCTAAAACAAAAAAATGCTATAATGCTCTTTTCATTATTCAATTTGCAGATATGAAATTCATTT
>JAPMAE010009089.1:0-10803 GCA_036584705.1 Rhyacophila sp. 25_7 | reverse complement strand
GGTGAGTCATATTGATGTGTATCGCTTAGCAACGAAAAGGAACAGGTTTTACAACAGATGAATTTCGGCAATATGCAATAATATCTCCAGTAATGCAACGCTATTAGAAGAAAGTTGAATGATCAGGTGAGACGAGTCAAATAAACGGGTTTAGTGGGATAGGTCGAGTGGGCATAACGATTATACAAAAAAAAAGAAACTGCGAATGCATCATATTATGTCAGAAAATAATGCGATCACAAACTACTTTCATTTATTTAAATATCGTAGGAGATTATGATATAGGAAATTTACCCGGCAGATCGCTAGATACACTAGTGTATTGCCCTTTTCCTCGCCGCTTATGCGATAGATGTTTCACTATGTTTTTCTCTTCCAAGTTAAAAATTATTATTTTCTCCCATCATAAAATATTTTATTGACGACGAACAGGGAAACGTAATACTCACATAACGTTTTATTAAGAATTTTAACTGTATGTGTATATAAATATCGAAAGAACCGTAGACGATGTCGGGGTTATCAACACAATAATAAACCAGAAACAGAATTATAATTATGCATGTACAAATATGCAGTGAGTGCTGACGGATACTTTTGAGATATAACATTCCAATTTAATTGTGTCAACTGTAAATACTATTAAATCTAAAATTAATATTTTTTATGATAGCCTTGGCTGCACAAACATATATTTTGATGTAATTTGTAAGGTAATACGTTGGTTCAGGTCTGCTGACCTTTGGGACCTCGTAAATAAGAAAAGTGAAGTCAAGTGTTATCTGGTATATTTAGAATGTTGCAGCGTGTGGTGGCAATAATCGTATATTTTTACAGTTGTCAACAGCTAAACTAAAAAAAAAACTCATTTTAAGGTGGGTTTGGTAGTGTAACGGGTATAATAAATTATCGATCATTTCAGTGAAAGAAAAACTTTTAAAAGCACGAAATATATTAAATGACGTTCAATAGCTTCCAGTTTCAGGAGTAAAATTTTCTCTAAAAATGAAAATCCGCGTATTTACTTTTTTATAAAACTGTCGCAATGTATAATATTAGCTCGGGTTTTACAATATAGATATACGAGTATATGTAAATTGCAATTCAAATATAAACTATATCCGAAGATTATTTGTATTTTTCGCCTCACTATTGGCTTGTCGATAATATTGTGATGCTAGAGTAGTGTACAATTTTATATGATTTTGTTTTCATGAAAGTTTCATAGAACAACGTATCTAGAAATACAATGAAAAATTAATATGCAGAGAATAGTTTAAAAAAATCATAAATGTCATCAATTAATATAAAAATATAAAATAATAAACGATGTATCCATTATATGAACTGAAAATGAGTACGTAGATTGATATCTTTTGTTGTGAATCAAATATTATTATATGTTCTGTGGAATCAAACAATTAATTTGACAATCACTGTGAATTGACTGCGCGAACGTATTTTTACGAATAGCTGAAAATGTAACCGTTGCCGTTTTTTATGAATTCGCTCCCAAGGTAATGTCTGTTAAAAATACTTGAAATGAAACGTAAATTACGGTGTGATTATTTTATTGAAAATTCTTACATTAGAAGTGATAATAAAAGCATTAATGGAAAACAAGTATTATAATTACTACATTAAATAATTGAACATAGTGAATCTTTTTAATCGCTATCTATAACATTCAACTCAGACATAATTAAGAAATATAAAAACTACAACAAAATCTATCTATGATTTGGACTGTAAATTATACGAGTATATAGACCCGGGAGGTAAACTACACTGTATCGATGTTTGGCAAAATAAGATATGGACATTGAGCAATATATCCTGCGACACTCTTTCCAATAATATATTCAATTATACTATAACCCTACTACAAAACAATATTACACTATGCTATATATTATTCGAAGGAAGTAACACCATAACGATTCTGAACACCCACAGTGAAAAAGGGCCATTTTCGACATAGTGTAGTTACCCTCCCGGGTAGAGATATACTCGTATTTATGTTTCCTTTATGTGCGTGTCTTTTAATTTCGTGCCGTAATTTCGAGATTCCGATATAACTATTAGACGAAAAAATATCATTATCATGTAATAATAATTTAATCGGTACTACTTTTTGTTGTTTTAAATAGTTTTGGTTCATTAGCTTAGTGACCGAGTATCACTTGTAAAGTGCACCAGATGAACGATCGATTTTTTAAATATAACGTCCACTCGTATTTTATGCGTTCACATGTGTATTTTTTTATATTATAATATTGCACATGATACGTAAGAATTTTAACATTTAAAACTAACCGTCACAACAGCTTAATACATAGACGGAGGTCTACGAGGGTCGTATTTTCCTTGAAACATATTTGGAATTGTATATACTCGTACAATTTGAATAAGACATGCACTGCATTTGTGTTTTGTACACAGTACAATTGTAATTTTATACAACATGTATTGGAAAGACAAAAATAAGTTTTTTTTTTTTTAAATGATAAAGTTACTAATAATGGTTTGATAAAGAATGATGTTAGGCATTAAGCTATATATGTTACACCAGTACCAGTACCTAAACGTATAATTAATCTATCTAACTATAGTACTAGTATAAACGTGGCATTTAAAATATTAAACAATAAATTGATACCAAATTTCAATCAACAATTTCAAAACTTTCTAGGAAGAGGAATCGCGGTGCATCAACGAAATATCGCATGAATAATTATTAATAATTGCTAATTTACATAATAACTGACGACACGCCCGAACAACGTAAAAATACACGGAATGAAAGGCGAGTATTATTTTAACATAAGGAAAAAAAAATATTTATAAAACAGAAATTAGAATAAGAGTTTTGCATGTTTCGGAATATAAAGAGTCAAAGTAATACACACTCGAATATAGATTTAGCATACCTGGTAAGTTTGTGTTGTGTAAATTGTATATTCAAGTTTAAGAACGTGCAGTCAGGACTAGAAATCGATACGAAACGAGGTAAGAGGGCCGCACGAAGAAAGTTCAAAACTTATAGCAGAAAAGCTATTTTTCAATTCTATTAATACTTTTACCTCCTTCCTCCACTCATACTTTTAATGTCTTTCAAAAACAATAGATTAAACTGATTCACTATGATAATTTTGGTTTACGAAATCAACTATTATAATGCCGAAGAAATCGAGAATTATTCGATTTTACTAATTGGTCTAAGTAAAGTAGACTAACAATCTATTTGGAAAATATTTATTCTTATACTTCAAACGCCTATCGCGCATGATAATCATACATATACTATTGAATTGTTCATGGAATTAATTAATGTACATATGTGAATTTAAAACGAAATTCGGAAAATATTATAATAAATATTTCGTATACATATCAATATGCTAATATTAATATTATAATCTCCAACCTCCGCCTATAGAATACAATCAAACGAGTTACATTAGCATTTTTCTACACGAATTGTAACACATATAAAAAAAAGAATCCGCTTAATATTTATTTCATGCATGTTCGTGTCTTTTTCGTGGAGCAACAGATAAAATTTCTGAATTTACTCAACAAAAATATGTTTACAAACAATTCTGTTAGATGAGTAATTCGGGTAAAGTTTTCCATGAAAACATGTATAAGATACGTTTGACAGTCAAGTTTATAATGAATTCTCACGTTAAAGAATGACACGGCCAAAAATTTTACAACTATATAACTTTCTGACGTAAATATAAACATGTTACTTAAAAATAAAGCGATGGACTTTAAGCCAACTATACCAGAACACGGTTATACTTAAATATGACTGCACTAGACACTTTTAAATCATAGCTCAGAACGAAAGAAAAACATTGGGTTCACAGTACAAGGAAATTTTAGTTAGGCCGTCTGTACACGGAGCTACTCAAAAGAAACTATGCTAATCACCGACCAGTCCGCCATGAGTTAGAATCTTTGTAATTGAATGAGACACTGACGGCCTTAATCGAAATAATAAAACAATGATTTTATTCAGACGTAAATCAGACAAAGTTGAACGATTCCGACACTACAACAATTGTTATTACTTTTGATTTCAATTTAACTCGATTTTAATTTATTTTGTACAAGAATTCTAAACTCGGCGGCTTGTCTGTATATGTCTAATATAATTTACAGGGATGTTTCGAACATTGCTAAGTTACTGAAATCTGCATGAAACAAAAAAATACACGAACTGAAAATAAAATACCAATAACAGATTTTTTACAATTCTAGAGCATATGAAACCTTCATAGCGTGAAGATTTTCTTAATATTTTTTACGAGTAACTTGTTGAGTAACGAGTTGTTAATTATTAGCTTAACCATTTCGGGTTCATGTCCCATGCAAATGACAAACATTGAACTCGTGACCCCCGCTTGCTAAGAGTACGTGCTATATACTAAACCTAACGAGGGCGACTAATGTACAAATATACTCGTAAATAACGGATTACGAGTACATACATACATTCGAAAGGTCGTATATTTTCTTTGAACTATTATATTACAGAACAGTATGCTCATTGTTTAAATCTGGCAATAAACTATTTTTTATGACAAATGCATCTTTAAATTAGTCTAAATACTTAGGTTTCAATAAAAATTATAGCAATATAAATGGCATTGGGAAACTACCTTCGTTACCAAAGCCACATTATTACGAGCGGTAGTCTTTAATTGCAAACTGCATTACTGATTATGTAATATGTACCAACCATGTAAAGTAAACTGCTTGTGATAATTGTAATATGAAATAAAAAAACCAACAATGGTTAGCAACGGTTTATGCACTTGGCCACGTTCCGACACGCTTATTACAGAAAGGTGCATTCTGGAAAAAATACCTAAAACGTACTAATGAACACACTGCAATTAATATCAATATAGATTGAAAATAAAGAATACATCGACGAGACATGGAAAAAAAAACCTCAGTATTTACAGTTGAAGTCTGTTCTCGAAAGCGAAGAACTTTATTGTTTGCTGATATAAAACAGCAAGAGTAGTGTTTTTTCAAACAATATCCATCCACCAGAACAATTTCCTGTGTAAGATTATCAGTGAAATGTCAAGACAATCAATATTGTGAGATAAGTAGCTATACTCAGCACAGATTTGGCATCTCTACTCTTTTCGAGATATTCGTACATCTTCTTTTGATAAATGTCTTTTGAACTAGATAAGAGTTCTTAGGATCCATAACATACGAAGAATTACAATTACTGCCGCCCTCGTAGGTGAGCGAATAGTAGTATTCGACCCACGAGCTGAGGGTCACGGGTTCGAGGCACGTGCTGGTCGCAAATTTTACAAAATGTTTATTCATCTGTGTTGTAGCCAGGACACGAACCCGAAACGGTTGAGCTAATAATTGACGATTGATTATTACTTAAATCTTCACATTGTAGAGATCCATATGCTTTGTTTCGGAGCGGACATGGTTGAAAGAGAAAAGAAAGAAAGAATTACAAAATGGTCCAAAACGATCTATATGACAAGAACGTATATTGGCGTTTTTAGCATTGGACGCAATATGTAGGAATGTCATGATCCGAATCATCATTATAAATACATGTATTATATCATTGGCTGGAATATAATAATTGTTGAAAGATGTAGGAAAAGATAATAATAAGTTAAAAGATACCGCCAAGTAAGCTACTATCTAAAACTAATTTTAACCTGTGCAAGAGTATGGACGCGCATATCCGTCCGCTCAAAATTCACTTCGAAGAAGTACAGACGTATATGTACGTCAAGCAACAATGTATAAAATACCCTTATATATTATTTATGCATCAAATAAACATTATACGACAAGATTATTACATATATTTAGTAAAATTCAAAATTTAAAGCTAGATTCATGAAAAAACTTTCATTCAGTTATACAACCGTAATTAGAAAACTCACTCTGGAAAGGTTAAAAAATTAAAGTAATAATGTACCGATGCGGCAAAAATATAGATGACCGTAAAACATTGTATAGTTAAATATTCATCGCATGCATATAAAAGATTCATCATTGCAGAAACCTCAACTATTTATTGTATAATAACAGAAACGTATAAAAATCTTCATATTCGTACAATTTAATTTTGAAATAAACGTTTGATTAACGTAGAAAACAATTTATACAATTATACGTATATACAAAACGTTCGGATAAAATAGTTCAAGAAACATTGACATGCGCCATTTAAATAAACAACATTATAGCAATTGCTTATAATAGTGTTATTTGCACATCTGGAAGTATGGAAATTTATTGCTTGAGATCACGCGAAACAGAATTTCATTCGTACACATGGACTACATTATCGGGAGAAGACATTCGAATAAAAAATGTATAAAACGTACGAATATTCCGATAACTCATCGATTGATAATTGTGTTTTTTAAAATAATAAGCCTATAAATAAGGCGTTTAGGTTTAGAAAATATTTCGTATACTGGAAGGCGTAGAAAATCATGAACCAAATACATTTCAGTACGCCAAATTCGGATACACATTGACAGTCTTAATAGCGACCGAGAATAAATAACCAATGAAAGAACTCGTGGATTAGTATCTTTGTTAGTGTCAATAAGGAAACTGTACCATTGCTCCACGTGCAGAGTAACTTATGCTTGTCGCGAAATTCAACCGAAGACTGCCTGCGCAGACGCGGCCTGCCCTTCGCCGCGGTAGCAGCCGCCGCTGAGTACATCGCGACGACGTCACCTCACTCGCCCGCCGCGGCGTCGCAGGCTACCATCGACCCCTCGACTACTATCCAAACACTGGACTCGATGGATAGATACACTGTGCACCAAAATCCAACAACCAACACAAGCCACCAAAAACAACTCGTTACCGACAAACGTTTTTTTGGAACTAAAGTTTAATATTGTATATAAGACTATTATTTATATGTCAGTATTTACAATATATCGATTATCAACACTACTCGTAATCAACAACAGATTTTATACTGAACATTTTTCATAATGTATTCACATTTCTATCCACACTGTTCTATTAGTTTTACCAATACTTTTTAGCATTCACACATTTTGACTGTTCAATGATGAGGTTTATTTATTTAAGTGCAATAGTTTGACGGCGTATCTCACAACACAATAATAATATAAATCGCGTCCGTTTGAGTGAAGTACGAGTAAATCAGCGAATTCTTATCAAGTCGGGGGTGAATTGTTATATAAACTTTTCGCGGATGTTATGAATGGATGTATTCGACGATATAATTCCTTACCGGCCCGCCAAGATTATGTTTCGACACAACTCGCTGCACGCGAATTATCAGTTGCCAATGCACCGAATCGAATCGGTCGATGATCTAATAGGGTTCGCGATTACGGACGGAGAGCTTCGCGTATACGTTAATAGGGTCACCTTTAGATCAAACCGATATGCGAGGATGCTGAGTGAAAGCTCGCATATCAACGATAGCGAGTTCAAGTAATGTGTCCAATATAGATTGAATGAAAGATGTTATAACGCATCGGACTCCAGTGTGAAGAGCGACGCGTGATGCGAGCGAGAGAACTACCGGCAAACAAGTTAGATCAGAAATAAACAGCTGAGAGGTTTGGGCGGAGTGGACCGGCGCCAAAAAGCGCTCAATGCGGCCAACCTTCTTTTCTACGATTGTCAAGTGGAACCCCTTCGAAACGCGTAAAACGGCCGGCACTGTGTTTATGTCTGTATCTGATCGAGTTTGACATTTTCTTGTCTCTGGAATGACGTCTATTTACGTAGGATTTTCGCAAATTACATGCGAAGCAAGGTTACATAAAAGAAAACTATCGTGAAAGCTTTCAGATGACCGCGAACAACGCAAGGTTGCGTCTACTCTCATGCGAAAATAAACGGCAAAAAACCCGAGTTACATAAATGAAATTCTAATGCATGTTTAAAAAAATACTAAAAAAATCAAACTCAAGAGTGACTTTTGATTGAACGTGTTAAACAACGACAATATAAATTTGTATTTGTTAAATATTGTTACACCTGTAATAATACAAACAATAATAGTATGTACTCTAAAACATGCTATTGACAAAATTATCGGGTCAGCAGACGATCAAAATAATTTATACTCACATACTCGTACATATAGTCATTTTTCTACAACATTCCCGATTACATTTCCACCTGTTCAGGAGTGAGTTTTTTTAACTATAGTTACACAACTGGGAGAAAATATTTTCATTAATCTACCTTTAAATTTTGAATTGTATTAAGTATGTGAAATACTTTTGTTGTGTTATGTTTATTTGGTGCTTAAATACATATACAAGTATTTTATTACTTGGTACTTGACGTACACATACGTATATACTTCTTCAAAGCGAATTTTGAATGGGCACATATGCACGTCCATATCCTGAACAGGTTAAACACCCGGTTTATGGAAAGATACATATCAAGAAGAAAGAGGCTAAAGCGCAATGATATTTCTTTCTATCTACGCATTTATTCAATATTGAAATAATTTATTTTTTGGAAACGACGGCAAAGAGATCATTTTCGTTCTTTATTCTTAATTTTGCTGGTATTGCAAAACCTTAAAAGCTTGTGAGCGATATATTCTTCCAGTAACTCCAACCTTTCCTTAATACAAATTACACAAAAATGAAAAAGATTCTTGTATAATTGGGGATGGGTACGTTCGGTAGTAAATTGAAAACAATGGTGATGATCAGGCAATAATATGGTCGGCGCTGGCAAGAATTCTCGCAGGAGGCAGTGCGTTTATCGCCGATGAAACGTGCGTTATTATTAGAATGACTCACACGAGTTTCTCGTTTTAGATTCATCGCGTAGTAAAATATCCCGAAAATACTTCACAGTATTGGCAAGTAAATTAATAGAGTTGAAGATACACACAGACAGGTTTTATTTTATGTGGTCGATCTATTGGAATTAATTTGTCTTTTTACATATGTCGTTCTGTTCATTCATATAATATTAACAGACGTGTAAATAAAAACTCAAAATGTACGTTCGCGTGTCTAAATTTGAATACAAAGCGTCTCGTTTGGCAGACTGAATGGAAAATCGGTACAACATAATGTCCGGTTTTCATTTCAAACGACAAATGATGACAGCAGGAATAAACTGTTAATTGTTACTACAAAGAGATTTTCTTTAAATAATATACTCGTAGTAACCCATTCAGTGACTTTTGCGGATTTCAAAGAATTATAAAAAAAAAAATGCTTTCCTACTTTAGTACTGAATGTGAAAAATAATGAATTATGGATTAAAGTAACAAATGTGTATATAACACTGTCGATTTATCAACAATACGGTTGGAATGCACCAGAGTGTGCGTGATTTATACTCAAATAAAAACTATTTTCAGATAGCATAGATGAAAAGCTGTCATACAAAAACGTTAGTTTATTCACTGTGCTTACATATTGAGAGGATGACGAAAACACCTTTTTGAGAACGAAGCTGCGGCATACGCGTTAGAATCAGTATTGACAGTAACCCAAAGTATAATATAATATATTTATCAACTTAAAATAAATAAATGTATGATTCTATTGTTTTCCTATATAATATTCGGTTTAAGTTTGTAATAAATTATTTTGTTTTGTTATCATAAAAAAGAGGGTAAACGAAAATCATAAAAATGAATCTCAAATAACCACTCGGGTACAAGACAATAATGTCGTTAATTCTTATAAACTCTGAGAATTTTCTAGATATCTTATTCTATGTGTCGCTTGTAATAGAGTTTGATGAATAACTCAAATAAAGTAATGTTACATATCTGTACCTGGGAGGTGAACTACACTATGTTATGTCGTAACACTACGAGAAAAGAATATAATGAAAGAAATATTACGCTATGTTATATATTATCCAAGGGAAGCAACACCAAAACGACTTTGAACAGCCGTAGTGAAAAAGTACTATTTCTGACATAGTATAGTTTTTCTCCCAGGTATATGTAGATATATAACAATTAAAACTAGCTTTTTTATAACTGAAGAGTTAGTTATATAACATTAAGTAATGACAAAGCTTATGAGTTTTAACAAGATGACTTTCGAATTGGGTGGATTGTTCTTGCGAAATATTGTTTAAATTGTGGGAAGAACATGACGGAATCAAATGAAGTATTATAAATATATAAATCAAGTATTAATTATATCTATGAAGATTCTATCTTTAATAATTAACGAAAACAATAATACTCCAATCTGAGTTCGATAAATACGACTGACATGATCACTTATGATTTGACAAATACATTAATAAGATTCAATTGTATTTTAATCTAATTTTCTATGATACTGGATAAATTTTTAATTATGAAAATAAATTTGATTCAATTGTGTGTGTAACACTGTTGATGTATCTTATAACGATAAGCCGTTGAATACGACTGTGTTCGCAACCCAATTCCTCGAAAAGAAAATATACATGCTCAGTATAATTTCCTAAGTTAAGGCTTCGCTTGGCTCAAAGCCAGTGCGTTCCAGTTCGAATAGTTTAAATATTGACGCGATGTCGACAGAATGCGAAAGTAAACAATACGAATTGACGTTAATTGGTGTCATAGTGAATGAATAAAGTTTCTCTGTGGTAATTTTTTTCAACTCCCATGTATTCAATGTTAGAGAGTGAGTTTTCAGACGCAATATGTTTTCTATAAAAACGATAAGACATACCTAAGAGTATAGAAACAAAAAATGCATGTTTACTACTGATGAAAGCATATGTTAGTTTATTAAATATCTTGATTAA
>JAPMAE010009087.1:0-10804 GCA_036584705.1 Rhyacophila sp. 25_7 | reverse complement strand
ATTTGAGAATCACAATGTACACAACTAAATACACGTCCTGTCAAAAGGAATTAAGTCGAAAATGTCGAATTATTACCGAAATTAAGCTTTAGATTTTGAAAAAAGAACGACCTGCTAAGTTTAAGTGGAAAGGGAAAAAGCGTTCACCCTCAACTTTAATGATTATTTTTTAATTACCAGATCAGGAAAATAATACACTAATTTATTGTTCATCATGCACTTCAAGATTGTGTTAATGTTACTTTGACTATAAATCATTTTTTGTGCCTCCTGTAAAATTTGTTCTGTGAGGATTAATTCCTTTTGCCTAAGCACGGTCGATATTTTAGTGAAAATTTAAGTATTAAAACAAAATATTCTCAAATTTATACCCTAAGAACACACAAGAAAATGTTTTCGAAGCCTTAGAATAAATTCAGGTCTGAATAGGTAAAAAAAATATTGTATTATTTATGTTAAGTGGAATATCAATAATATATTTTACTACACAGCCTGTTGGATGACGTCATCAGGTCAAAACCTTTGATTAATCACAGTACATAATAAATACGGATAAAAGAATCAACCCTTGTGAACATACTCGTATATATATTTCATGAAATAAATTAGTCGCAAATTTGAGTATAGCACTGAGCCCTGTAACAAAGCGCCGTTTATACTGTCCAGTCAAGTATTTATTAAGATGAATCGGCTATGCTCGGGACGGTAAATTTGGAATTACGAACACAAATTAAGACAGGTTAATATGAATTGAGGTACTCCACAGGCCATTGCTAAGCCCTAATAACTCTAAAATAGTCACGGTCAAGTTTAATTTATATATATATATATATTAGGAAAATAAATCGAAATACACGGTACATAAATTTATAAGTAAATGGCGAGTAGTAATAAATATATATATTGAAATTTGTAGGAGACGTACGGCTGTTAAATACGAACAATAAGAAAAAATCTCATTTCAACTGTATCATTTATTTATATCTGTGCTTGAAATTATCACGATAACAGAAACAATGTAATAATATTAAAGAAAAGAAGAAAACCACAGAAAGGCTTACCAGAAAATAGAGTTCTAAAATACCCAAGTTTTACACAGATATAAAAAGCATGTTTGATTATTCAAATCCAGAAAAACAACGTATGCCATAATTCTTTTGTTTTATTCACAACGTTAGACCCAGAGAGTAAAGGATAAATGAAATCAAATAAACAATCCTGTGCCGAATTTTCTCATGTTTTAAATTTTGTATATCTAGGAGTGTTTATTGTATACGGCGGCCTGAATCTTCAAACATGAAATAAAATAAACGATTTATGTAAAAATATTATCTTATATATATATATATATAATTTTTCAGTAGAGTAATATTATATCATGCCAGTTTCAGAAAATGCTACAATACGACCTCGTTCGTGCCACGTCGAAAACGATCATTTTTCATTTCAGAAAAACCTAATTTTTATTTTAAAAAATTAAAATATAATTTAATCATTTTCAGCACTGTGATACGCGAGTAAAATATAACTCTAAATTATTCACAAAACGTAATATTCACAAGGACTGTGATTTATTTTTACCGCTATTAATTCAAATTCAATTCTGTTATAATCGATTTTGATACATCGCTGAAAAAATCTCAAACAAAAAGCACTTTATTTACGTCCCCCCGATGACTGTCCAGAGATTTTTAGGATAGTATTGTACGTTACAGTAAGCCCAGTGACGCTTTGCGATTGACGAGTCTACAAATATATCCGTTCGCATACTACCAAATGGTCTTTAATAAGTTATTGCAACCTTAGTATCCGGCACAAGCGTCTGTTATTGAAATTGAGTATTCATTACGAATCTCGATTATCTATCGTAATAAGTCACTTTACGAGTAGATTGCATACAACTGCATATATACGAGAATCAAAAAAAAAAGATATAATTGCGATTTTACCGATGAAATGTAAAATGCGGACATTTTAGTATGAGTAATCAACTAGCGTATTGAATTAATTTGCCAACATTTATAAAAAAACAATCAATTTTGTTAACTGCCTATCTTTTGTGGAAAGCCATTATACTGAAATAAAAATAAAGTATTCACATACTCGTACATACTTTTCCATATAAACATAGCTGTTGTTAAATTACTTTGTAGCACAGTAAAATCTCGATATAATGGAATAATACGGGTGCGGGGATGTCCGTTAAAGCCGAAAGTCTGTTATATAAAGGTAGGTTTTCCGAATGCATTTAAAAAAAAAGATAATAAACGTTTTCTAAGATTAATTCTTTATGTTCTTTCTAAATCAATTCTCTTTCGTTTGTCCATATTGCAAGAGTAGGATTACGGCGATGTGTTTAAATGTACGTACTTTAAAATTTAAACTTATTGAATGGAGTAATAAATGCATTTATTCGTTTTGTCACATCTACTGTGAAGCTATGTGAATCAGCGACCAGCGTTGCAAATGTCAGTATAACGTTCGGCCTACGAAAACAGAGTGGTATTATGACTAGGATTCGAGTGCGAAATATGACGTGATCATCATGCGCAGAACATTCTTTACAAGAAGTGACACCTGGATTACGGATATAAAACATTAAAAGGATGTTTTTTTATCAATTTTCACATTTGTCCGGATATTTTGTCCATTATATCGAAGTTCTACTGTACAATGTAAACTGTGTAAGAAACTATCGTAACATAAAAATCTTAATTTGCGAAACAGGAATATGAAAACTGTGTAATTATTTCAATTTAAGTTTTACATCTTTACATATTCGTTAATAATAATCGAAAATTTTATATAAATATTACAAAATTCAGGTATACACCAAACCCATCAATATTACGAGTATAGTTTGAATTGCTATCTCTTTTTTCATACTTGTTACAAAGAATTCATTTTTAATAATGAACGTTCTAGTAAATTAAAGTTCTCCTTATTAAAAAGTATGTCGACAACAGTATAACGATGTGGTCATCAACAAACCCCTTTCAAGCAAGTATCTTGTATACCTAATCCCGTATGCAGTTTGCTATAAGAGTGAAAATGCAGTATAATAACGAGCATCGTTCTGACAGGCGGCTATTTGTCTCGAAATAAAAAATATACTCTCGTATGTATAGAGCAAGTATTCCAACACACGTTTATATACATCTGTAGCCATCATAAACGAATGCATTTCGAGGTGCAGCTTACAAAGAATGCAACAGTGGATCATCTATTTTCTCTCATATAACATACACACAAATACATCATGTTTATACATGTGAGACAGCAAAATATATTTATATATGTATTGAGCATGCCGAATATACCTACATAGATAATTGATTTCATGATTCTTTTCGAAACAACTAGTCGTCCATACAGCCACGATTGTCCGGGGTTTTGTATTTTAACCAAGCCCGTGATAGAGTTGCAGACTAGAGCGAATGAGATATTTATAAGTCATAGAATAACGTGGTTCAAATTCAATGGATCGAGACATTACATATCGACGATAATCTGACAATATGACCCATCTTATGTTTTCCCTCTTTTATTTAAACGATGATTTGAAGCAATTGACCTCGCCCAATAGTACAATTATTTTCCACCGCAAAAGAAATTATATACTCCTAATACCCTGAATCGCAAAAAAGCAATTTATATTATATAGTCAAAGATTTTCTTTTTTTTGCGGCAATACATCCACAGTTATACGTATTTAAAGTTTGTTTCTGTTGAAAATAAGTTATTCTTTCTTTATCAATAAACAAAAATAAGATATAGTTTCTTTAACCCCTAATGATTTACTCGTATATTAGATTATGGTTTAACCTTTTTTGTGCCAAACACCATGTCATAACCCAGCAAACTGGTTTTTAAGCAATAATAGAACCTTAATATTTCTTTTAAAAGTATATTAAATGTTTCTTTGTTATGACTTTGTTTTTAATGATCATACTACATTCAAATCTTTGCGTTTTCACATTTAAAAATATTAAAATTTGACTAGCAAACTGCGTTTTAAGTAGTGCGAGTGAACTCGTTTCTGGCATTTAACTTTCCCACCCTTGAAAAGTAGTCATTTTTAACTTAGTACATATTGCCAGATCACAGTCGATATATAAGTGACGAATGCCGAGAAGCTCAGGGCCGATACGTACGAAATACTTTTTAAAATGGCCCAAGTTATCCTTCGGGGTGTCTTATTCTCGAATACATGCAAGGCCTTTCATTTTTTTCAGTCAAGTTCTATTATTCAAACCCACACAAAACTACAGCTTCACAATAACGTAGCTTATGAATCACTTTTTTTCGTCATATATTCCGGTAGTATAACTCCAAAAACAACTGGCATTTGACAGATTGCGCTTCCAAATTATCGACATTTCTTAATTTCGAGTAGATTGAATGGTATTACGAGTATATGAAGGTCAATGACACGTATTACATCATTCTGATAGAACGCAATTATTTTTGCTTTAAATGTTAATATTCCACATAGGTATGACACATACAACTTTTATTTTTCAATTAAATACACACATTTTTCATACATGTTGTGGCCGCTTCTACGCGCAAACAATATATCCAAATGGCTTTTCAATTTACAAAATTGATATCATTTTATGTCAACAATAGATCGCATTAAATTCTTTCTGATGTGCGCGGCTTTTTGAGCAACACTCACACCTTCGGAACGAATTATCCGCATACGTGAAAGCCTTACTTTACAATACATACTTACTTATATTATAAAACCAAATACACATAACTGAAAGGAAATATAAATTATCGTATTTCCTCAAATAAACACGCACCTTTATTTACAAATAATATCAATATACATAATAAAAAAAATAAACATTACTTTTTTGAGATATATTAAAAACTATTTGAGACGATCAAAAATGGTCAAATCCAAACAACGCTGGCATTTATTCTTTATATTTAAAATGTCTTTCGTACATTTCATTTTATGAAATTTAGTAAATAATGCTAAACCTATAAAATGTGTTAAAAACGGTGACATTATCAAATTTTCATAAAAATAGACACGTTTTCGATTTTAACATGTTTTCGATTTTCACATGTTTTTTATCTTAACTTGTTCAAGGTGATTTCTTTTAATTACGGTTGCACACTACGGTGAAAGTTAATTCATTAATATAACTTAAAATTTGGAATTTTATTAAAATTATGAAATACTATAGTTGTATGATGTTTATTTATTGAATAAATAATATACACAAGTATTTTTTGCTTCGTCTTTTCGTACATGATACGTCTATACTTCATCAAAGCTAATAGAGCGAACACATATGCGCGTCCATACTCCTGAACAGGTTAACCAATCATCATTATAGTCTGATTTTTTTTTACATTCTGTCTCATTTCTTTAGATTAAACTTTTCTGAAACACAGTTCGCCTCCGAATTGTTGACTGCTTTGTAAACGGCCATTGAGCATTCGTACAGGGTGGCTAGAGCAGAACTCCGCTAGAGAGCAACATGTGACTATCCGCCGCACTGCACACCATCGCATCTACAGTGATATTGAAACACATATGTACATATCCCTCTCACGCTAATATGCCGCTGAGGTTAGACAAAAACGAAGCTTACATATATCAACCGACACGTTCCCACTTCTTCCATCGATCATGATTGTCACATTTTAACAGGAATTATAAGACACTAAGATTAAGAGGCATAAGGAATTTTAGTCGACAAAATATGGTATATGCGATTGTTATACACACGGCCGTTAAATAATCTTTTTATAGCTTATTGGTCATATGTAAAAAATCATAATTACAAAAAAATATTGCTCGGTGCTAGTTGTTTCAACTAATGATCGTTCAGTTCGAACTTTCAAAAGTTCGAACAGAAAATAGTGTTTTTGGATTATAATAATATCGATTATGCTTAGGCAAAAGGGCTTAATTCTCATTTTTTTGAAAACTGCTTTTATCTGAGAATCACAATGTTCACAACTAAATAAACGTACTGTCAAAAGGAATAAAGCCAAAAATGTCTAATTATTATCGAAATTCAGCTTTAGATTTTGAAAAAAGAAAGACATACAAAGTATGTGTGGAAAGAAAAAAAGCTTAATTTTAATGATTTTCTTTAAATAACTTTTTTAATTGTAAGATCAGGAAAATAAAACCCCAATTTATTGGTAATCAGGGACTTCAAGTTTGTGTTAATGTGACTTTGACTAAAAATCATTAAAAAACGTTTTTTGTGGCTCCCGTAAAATTTCTTTTGAGAGGGTTAATCCCTTTTGTCTAAACACGGTCGTTATGATAAACTCCTTTAATCGCGATAGTTTAATGAATGATGCAGCCTATAGTATAATGTATACTATTTCAATCAAGTTATAAGTCGTTGTGAAATAACATTTACAGGCGTACGTCGATCTTTAAATGTACGTTTTCAAGCCAAAATGACAAAATTAGTCGATGTCAATAACATTCAAAAAGATATACTAGTAATATTCATTCCGACAAGAGAGAAGTTATCATATCCACTGCCAGTTTCGAAACGGTAACCGACGTCTGGCGACCATTCCGTATTATTTTCCGGAAATGCAAAAGTGGCTTGAAAAATGTTACTCCCACGTAAAGGACGAGAGTATCTCGAGTTAAGTCTGTAGCTACCTAGCTTGACTGTGCGATAAAGAAAGAACGAAATGAAATGTCACGAGTGTGAGGCACTTCTAGGACATGAGAGCGGGAGATTTTCAAGTTGGTGAAGCCGAGTTACTATTACTATAACAATAATATGTATGAAACCTTTTTTAAAAAAAGTATCAAAGAAAACGCACCTGGGAAATATGAAGTTTATTAATATCTTTCAGTACAGCTTTTTACGCGGTAACTATTCGTTTTTTAACAATGCAGTCAACATTTGACAATCATCGTTTTTAATCCGAAACAAAGCATGTGGATATATTTTATCCTGATATCGCAATCGTTTTTACGGATAAATTTGAAACTAAATAAAGATAATCTTTGCATACTCCAGTTTTTAACGTAGTGTTACGTTATTTTAACGCTCTTTAGTATATATATATATTAAATATCGAGCTTTCCACATTGATTATTACTTTGATTTGATCGTCATCAATTTCACTTCGATATGATGTTTAGAAATAAAATGTTGGCACTGTCGGTCATTCAAAGCTTTGTCACAACACACATCACGTATTTTTTTGCGAATTGTGCCAACAATAATAGATTTTCGGAAAGATTTTATTTCAAGAAACGTGCTGCGAGAAATCATCGATTATTAAGTGGATTCGAATCGGTTTCACTTACCAAAATCACCATTTTAAACTCAAATATATCACCTAAATATTTAACAACTGTACACTTTAAAAAAATGTTAACTGAATACTATAGCTTTGTCAGTAATGTAACTATTACTTACAAAAACGTGCTTCAAATGTTAAATACTAGCAGATATATTTCTCAGTAAAGCTGAAAATAGTAAACAACATTAGATACATTAGATTCAATTAGTCATCTACATAATAAAATTGAAAAACTACCAATTATTTTAAAAGGCTATAAATAAATATTAAGGGTTTAAGATTAAGGCTTAGCAACCAACCAATCACCGTATAATATTCGTCGAATACAGTCCACATTGGAAAAGTTCAGAACATACTCCTCATTAAAGCGGACGTTGTTATTTTCTTTGTACAATAACTGGATGAGTGGTAAATGAACGAAACTCCTTTTTTCAATATTATAAAAAAATATTCAACAATCGAAACAAATCCAATTAAAAAATACTTGGAAAACATGAATTTCCCTGGGGGTGTTTCAATATTTACTTTGTAAATATTTTTACATATGCCTCGTCAACATGCTATGTCCCATCACATTGATATAATACAATAATGCTATACCTGCAACTACGCAGGATTCTAAAACATAGACAAAGTAATATAATAGACTGAAGCAAGTAAAAATGAAAAATAAGTAAAATGTAAAATCTTTAAACCTGATAAAGATGAACCTCCCAAAATTACGTTTACGCTCATTACAAGAAATTATATATCACAGTATCCGCCAGATTTTGCAATATTCTGTATCCATGTGGTAGTTGAATTATGCATTGCAAAATATATGGCATTCGTAAAGTAGGGAAACCAACGAAGATACATTCACAGCATTAAGAACAATAGAACCTCTGTTATCCGGTTTCCATTTTTTCTAATATCGATGCATAGCACGTGACGAGCAGCGTCGTTTGTTAACATTTTTTTTCAGTATTGACGGACTTTCAAATACGCACGTGTGAATCAGATGTTATGAGTCAGTAGCCGTTTTGAGTTCAGTGTGCGGCTGTCGTCTTCTGAAGATATATTCTCGATTTAAACATTTTTTTTCAACATTCCTGATGTGTTATTGGAAAAATAAACGTATTTTATTAACGTTAGAAGACATGATAGGTATGATCAATGCTTTGAAAAGTGGTAATTCTAGACATTTTGTACAATAAGTATAGCGTTGGCACATCAACGATCTCGGATATTGAAAAAAAAAATTGAAATTAACTATAATATATAGGACAGCACCTCAGAGAATGAAGCTATGAAAAAAAGACAAATTGAAGTCGAGGAATGTATTTTCATGTGGTTCATTCAAAAGCAGCCATTTGGTTAGCCAATGTATGGTCCGATACCATATGAAAAAAATAAAAGGATATCTTTTAACAGACATAGAATGGAGACCTAAACTGCTCTAACGGCAAACCTGATTTGGCATTATCCGGACTACCTTTGCCACTCAATTAGTCCGAACAATAGACGTTCTACTGTAGTTGAAAACTGAAAAGAATCAGCATTCCTAAATGGAACCAGAAATCGTGTATCAATATAGACGGGTCAAATTACTGACTGTCCTAATGTTTCGTTTCTCATAAATATATTTACAAATAGACATCAAATATCATTTTTTGATAGTCGACGGGAGGATAAAACAAAATAAGTTTAAGTATCGCCAGCATTTCAATTCCCAAGCATTACAATATTGATTCAAGTTAAAATTTGTTAAATAAAAAGTCAGCGATATTTTTCTTTGTAATAAAAGCAACATCAAACAACTCTAAACCCGTGATTTTCTCCAGCAGTGCCTTCGACAGGCTGCCAATCAAAAATTTCAACATTTATTCGCATCGCTAACTTTTTACTTTTAAGGTAAGTAAGTAGTCCGACGGAGAGATCACTCGTGAATAATAATATTATATAGCATTACAGTCTACAATAGTCAGCGACTCATCAGAAATCACTTTCCGGTACTGCAAACAGTAATTTGTCACAACAAAGAAGACAAAAAACAATGCTGTCGAACATCCCGTAGAAAGAAAACACCGCGAAAGTAACGATATATATTATGTATATAATGTAAATAGTATATTATATCAGTTAAATTTCTTGTATCGTAGAGTAGAGCGGGTGATTTTCGTTTCATTATACTGTTATAACTGAGGCGTGTATTTCCAAAGTGAACTTATTCGACTTCAACAAATTTTTGGCAAATGCCAAAAAACTGTTTATGGTGTCGATATTATATATATTTTTTTGTTACTTATCTACATTACAAATTGTATTTTATACTAAAAATGGATACAACAACAAAAAATGTGTAATATTGACACCGTAAACAGTTTTTTGGCATTTGTCACAAATTTGTTGAAGCGGAATAAGTTCACTTAGGAAATACTCCCCTCAACAATACAATTTTCACTGTACGAAGTCGATCAGCCTTGCACAAGCTTCCCTTGTGTGAATTCTAGTAAACTTACGCCATTAGATGGTTCGTTCAGTTTGCTTTACGTTCGTTACACGACTGCATACGTTTGAGCGCAAGTGACGATATTGCAGGTAAAGCAACTATTTTTAACTAGTCCTTAAGACTCGTAAACCAAATAAGTAGATTTATAAATAAAAAAAACTAGCAACAACGAATATTCATTAAATCACTGTTTTTCTAGTGTCCTGTGGACCAATAGAAAGAAGTCCGCTAAAAATATATACCGAATCGTGTAGCTGTTAAGTAATGCTGCCGATATTCCGATATCTCTGCATACATAATATTCATATTATGAGTACTATGGACATTAAATTATTGGTTGTTTTATCGAAGCCTTATTTATGTACAGATATAACAAAAAGACAAATCGAATGCAGCGCTTTATGTTTAGGAAGCAATGCTGCGCCACGTATTTATAATAAATAAGATACGGTAGATAAATATCTACCTTACCAACCAAAAATTGTGATTTTATACCATTTGATTAATTAAATATTATCTGCGTGGATGTTATTTCTCCGATCCCTAAAATGTTTTCTCTATCTTCGACATTCCACATGCGTAAAAGGTTAAATAACGCTGCTTTAAATAGCGACATGAAATTAAATTATAACACGAGGTACTCGTAGTGATGGTGTTAATAAGTTCTTTTTTAATATGATATGTTCGATTTTCATCGTGCCTATATTATAATATTACATGCATAAGACTGTGGTGAAAATTTTTAATCTTGGACAACGAACGCGCTTTAAATTCTATAGGCCGTTTGCACACGGAGATACTCAAAAGAAACTGATCACTGACGCAAGTCGTCAACCAGAACGCCATGAAACAGAATCTTTGTAGCTAACTGGATAAAGACAAGTCTCCCATTCAATTACGAAGAATTCTGACGCGTGGCGGACTGGTTGATGATTTCACATTTCCTTTCTACATTATTTTCTTTAGCACATTGTGCATGGCGGTACCATCCCGTGCGACTCC
>JAPMAE010009076.1:0-10808 GCA_036584705.1 Rhyacophila sp. 25_7 | reverse complement strand
AAGAAGTTGAGAGGGCCGTAGATGAATATTTTCACAGCCTTCCAGACTCTCATTTACGGAAAGGAATACTGATGTTGGAGAAGCGTTGGACCAAGTGCGTTGAAGTCAAGGACGATTATGTAGAAAAATAAAATCATATTTAAAATTGCAGTCTTTTATTGTTAGGCCGAAAACTTTTCACCTTACCTTCGTATATATATACATTTGTGGCAATACTTAATATTTAAAGATAAGACTATGAGTTATTAATCAATTACAGGATAACTTGTTACAGTGTCGTTATTACATATTTTTTTTGTTACGTCCATTTAAAGTGTAAAACACAATTTCTACTGTAAATAACAAAAAATTATGTAATATCAACACCATAAACAATTTTTGGGTATTTCCTACAAATTTGTTGAAGTGAAATAAGTTCACTTTGGAAATATACACCTCAAATATCGGTTAAACTTTTTCACACTGGATGAAATTGTATAGTATGTGTAATAGTTTTAACGCAATCTATTTCTCAAGTCTATTTGCATTGTACCGAGAATTATTTTTTTTTACCATACCGTACCTTAAAATATTTCAATAGTTATATTTGTTTATTATGTTTATAGTAAAACAAAAATGATTATTTATATAAAAAAAAGATTTCTTACTATAAAGATTTTTTTAACTCTGGCACCGTATATTCTACACATTTTTCAATTTCACTGCTAAAAGTATTGTTTTTTTTAAATAAATATCGCTCATGTAATGCAAAAAGACAACATTTGTGAAAATCGCGATTGTGAGTTTAAAATGTATCCGCGAATTTATCTACTTTGTTGTGTAAAAAGATCATTTACTTTTTATCTAATTTTGCTGTTATGGTTGTAAATGTTTCTTTGCAATTATAACAAACTTTAATATTATTTGAATGCAAAACGGTTATTTTGCTCTTACATGGCTGGATAAAATGTAAAATACTTTTTTATACTGATTAGAAAAAAAATTGGTGCATTCCAGATGCTTATTGATTTTTAAGAAATATTTAAAAATTTGAGAAAACTCCGTTTTCTCAAAATATAAGAAACGCACTTACGTTTGTTTTGCATTATATGAGCGATATAAAAGAAAACAAAAATCTTTTAATTTTGGAAACTTTTAACATAAACACTCTCATTTAGAACACAATTGCAATATAAATAAGTAATAAAGTCAATGATATTGCCGAATTTGATACATAATAATAATAAAGAAGGACACTATTAAAAACAGTCCATAAAGATTAACTATTACTTCAGAAATATATCTGGCTAAATAAATGGTTTAAAAAAGTTTGTACATTGGAATATGAGAAGTATTTGGGACAACGTCTAGTAATCGATTAATGGTAATCACAGATAATGGTGTTTACATGGTTAAATAAAAAAATATATTGTGTTGCTTTGGTGTGAAATGCGTGAAAGTGGATAAAAACATTTTCTATAAAGTTTTCAATTCTACTTATTTTTTGGGTATTTTGAATTTGAATAATTAAATTGACACAATCCTTCTATAGGCAAACAGTCAAAAACAAAAACTTACGAATGCTTTTACGTTAATCAAAGCAAAATGACAGTTCATAAATAATTCATTTATCAAACTGGGGTAACAAAGTTCTACGTTTTTTAACTTAATGATGTAGATTTTTCATTATCATTTTAAGGCTTCGAAAAGTTTTGAATACTTTTCCTATAAATAAAAAAAAACCGTTTCAATCTCAATTTAAAAGCGTAGAAGACAAAAAAGCTCTGAATGGAGAAAAGTTTCAGCATCCTCAATTTATCATGGTGCATTTAAATGAGCCCTATCCATCAGGCAAACTACTATTTCTTCTTCTTCATTTTCGTTTTCATGCTAATGAGGTTATTTTTTTATCAACGACTATTTTAGGGTAATTAGTAATACCAAGGGAATGAATTATTTAAATTATTTTGGTTTCTAAAGGCGCATGATGTTTTTCATTTTTGGGATTATTATATATACTTAAATATATAAAAAAAAATCTTATTTTACTGTAAACCATAATATTAATTTAAAATGCTTTACTTTTCTATAGTTTTCATGTTACCATTAAATTAATAATGTGTAAATACACAACAATATTTATATCATTTTTACAGATAACATTGCTCATGGATTGCATTATTTTTAAATAACTCAATAAATAAACATACCTGTACGAACAGATGTAATGACATAATTTTTAATTATTTTTTTTATTCAAAGTACAGTAAAATAAATTATCAATAAAAAAATATAAAATAAACATTTTCAAGATAATGATAAATAATATTTATGAGCATTCAATTGGAATAAAATAAATTTTCTTTACGCATAAATTATTAGTTTCATGTATATTACTACATCTTTTTTTTATATATGTACGTTAATTTATTGAATTTATATTTTGTATAAATATATTTCTATAATATTATTAGAACTGACATCATATTGTTTGCTCAATACTATAAAGTGTTTAGAATGATGAATTGAAAATAATTTAGAATATTTTATACAAAAACAAAATTTTTATAAAAGTTATTACTAAAATTAAGATAATTATAAAGTATGTAGTAAATTTTTGTGGAATATTTAAAGACCTTAACTTTAACTAATTGTATGTAATACAAATGAATATCAAAAAGAGATGAAATATAAATAATTCAATTTCATTTAATTCAAACAGTAAACATTGTACATGCGTTGAAAAAACTACGCATAAATTTTGTTGTAAAAAATACAATTGTAAAATGTTATTACTCACCGCGTCATTATGGTTCCAAAATATATATGCAGGTGGTTCTGGTGAAAATAAAACCACGCATGTAAGGTTTATGGTACTGCCGCGGTCTATAAATAATTCTGGACCTCCAATTATATCAGTTGTGGGCTCTGAAATAAAACAAAGATATTTTTATTATATGTGTAAAGGAAAATTGTCTCGTTGCTATGAAATTATAATAATTGAGTAAATATCAAATCGTTCTGAAAAACAAGCTGTAAAATAACCGTATTTCAATAATTTAATATGTTTAACAATTATTTATTATTATTATTATTTAAGAAATTTTGATTATAAACAGGAAGAAATAAAAGAGAACGGTAAAAAAAATGTTAAAACCAAATGTTATTGTTGTAACTGTAGAATCTTACTGATACTTTTTATCAAAAAAATCTTAGAGAATATAAACATCACATATAAATAAAAAAAGAGAATACGAGTAAGTAAGACAATATTTTTTTTACCATCAGTTAATTGAAACAACAGAAACAAGGCGAAAAGTTCTTATTCATAAAACGAATATAATATTCTGGTATAATTTTAAATAAATATTCAACTTTGATAAACACTCAAACAAAAGAATTTCCTTTGTAACGGTTTGAACAATCATATTAGTACTATATGAATAATTTTCCCGGAAAATTGCTAATGCCCTTTGTATGTATATACGAGTTTGTATATTTTATATTTTAATGTACATACATATGGCTTTGGGGTCATAATATTTAGGAAGAATAATATATTTCTGAGAAAAGATTGCGACTAGACTACGGGTTTTTAATTTCACGAAAATTTTGGGCGAGCTTTTATAGTAACATTGTATTAGATTTTTCATTCAAAATATTTGATTTGTTAAAAAATATGTTTCGAATATTTATAACATTCATTATATACAAAGAGAATGAGATACCTTAAAACGTACATTATATTTGCGTGTATACAACATATTCAAAATTATGGTTTAGCAAGGTTGTGAACGAGAAAATTATCAAAACATAAAAAAAAAACGAAATAGTAAATTTATTTATCGTTATTAGTGTAAAAAATATTAGAGATTCAAAAATTGTAATGCGATATTTAATATGATAATTTGAGTAAGTAGAGATGATTTTTACCATTTAATTTATATATTGATTAAAATAATCAAGCTATTTTTAATTGATACAAAAATTATAATTAGATTGATCTCTATTTATATATGTATTTTATAAAGCGGTTATAAAAAATATGAGTAGTATAAGTTAAGTTTAACATTTTAATATACAAAAAAGTAACGTTTCCACAGTAGAAATCGATCATATTTACAAAAATATATTTTATTGAAGCAATGATAATTAAATAAAATGTTGTAAATATATACGAGTATATAAAAATATTATATTTTTAACTAATAAAAAATTGGTGTATATAAAAATAATTAAAATGATAATAATAAAAATATGAATTTAGTTACATAGAAAAAGATATATTAAAGTAATTTTTAATATTGAATCCAAATAGAATATACAAATATTTGTCAAAGAGAAATTTATAAAATAATCTATATTACCACTTTTTAAAATGTACTTAACAATTTAAATTTAGCCTTTGTGTTACAATATTTAGCAGTATATAACAAATAATATAATTTATAAAGAAAATTAAATAAAAATATGTTTTTCAGGAAGTACACAAAATAAGCAGACGAGTATAATCATCAGTCTATAATTTATTGTACTGATAGAACATGCCTTACAGTTTTCTACAAAAACATTAAAAACATATATATAATAAGTTTTCTAATCATATATTTAAAACTAACGCGTAATAAGAAAAGGGTTTGAATCGATAAGTAAAAATAAATTATAACATTTTTAAACATATCAATGTAATAAAAACCATTTATGTAATTTATACGCTCCATATTTTATGACAAATGTCTCACACACGTAAATTAGGGGCTAAATTTTAATTTATAGTGCCAGCAGTTGATACAAAGTGAGTTGAAAATATGTAAAAATATCGTATAGTATAATTAACAATCGTAATAGAAATATATGCCATTCGTATATTATATTACGGAAAGCATAGATTAAAATCATTTTCAATAAATTTATAACATATCTAAAGCAATACATATGAATTATTACGATTTAAAATATAAATAATAAACTATCAATTATAATAGTTCAATAAATTTAGTCTATTTTTTGGTTTAAAATACACAATAAAATCATTTTTAACGACGGGGTTCGAACTCACGAGCCAAAGATTACTGAAGAGATGCTCTATCTATTTACCTAACGGGAATTGGAAAAATTACTACGATTTTTTTAGGATTTGTCATATTATAATAACAAAAAACTTGAGCAAGAGTTAGAAAAAAAAAATGCAAATCTTTGCACTTTAAGTCGGAGTAAAATTTTAATTATTCTTAATAAAAATTGAGATGGATTTGGTAGTGATTTTCGTGTAATAAAATTGACAATAATTTTGTTCGTCTTTGTATTTTCGTACACCAAGATTCTGAAAATGTATGTAAATCCTAATGTTTTTTATACAATTAAATTGTTTTATAAGGTTTTTAGTAAAAAGAAGAGTTTATAAAATTAGAGTACAACATATAAATCTATATTTTTTTGCGATTTGCCAAATATAAAAGTGTATTGAAATTTAGAAATAATAATGTGTGGTTGTTGTAAATTATTGCCGGTTTTGATGTTGTATAGCAAATTACTAATGTTTGATCTTGGACATGCTAACCATTTTTTTTTTTTTTTTTTAATAACATTAACATATTTTAGGCGCTAATAAAATTGAGTGACTTCTATAATGTCTTTTTTTACAACAAGCTTTGCTAAAATAGCTTTAATAAAAAAACTAGAGATATTTCATTGGATGTTTTAGTGATTACTCAATGGTAAAGCATTAACGATCTTTTCGATGTATGATATAAATATTTGAGGGAACATGAACTGGTACGTTAGGTTTTCAGTCGATGCCCTTCGGCTGATAACGTATGTTCGTTCATAAACATACATCAGGTCAGTAGCGCGGGTACTTAAATATTGAATTATTGAGGCGTGGGCTCAAAAGAAAATCGGGGTTGATATATTGAGTTAGAACTACATAGATAGATATACTTGAAAGTAAACGTTTGAAAGAAATTAATGTTGAATAAATAGTATTGAAGGTGAATAAGTTTGTATGTTGCTTGAAATAAGACGCAAATAAATAGTAAACGTTTTGATAATATTACTCATAAACTAAAAGACAGAGTTCAATTTACTGATAGTATTTTAAAACTTTCAGATTAGATACATATTAAATAGATGCTGTAATTTTTTTTTGGCTTTTACTTAAGCTGATAGATTAATATGATATGGGTAAGTATTTCATAAAAAAAAGATTAATAAGAGAAAAATAACATTTTTTCAACATTAAATAATACAAAACAAAAATGGCAAGAATTTTAAAAATAGAATGAAAATTTTATGCAAAATAAATACAAAATATAAAATGCCTCATCACCATATGTAAGTAATTAACTTCTTTGTTTTTATACCATATCCGCTCTGAGACAAAGCATATAAATCCCCAGAATATGAAGATTATTTCTGAGAGTTTTTTAATGAGTTTAGATTGTCAATTATTAGCTCAACCATTTTGGATTCGTGTCCTGGCTTCAATACAAATTAATAAATATTTGATTTTTTTAACCAGCACAAGCCTTGAACCCGTGAACCCCGCTTGCTAGAAGTACGCGTTATCTACTAGCCTAATAAACATATATTGTCAATTTTTGGCGAAAATCAATTATATTTAAACAATAAATGTCATACGTTATTTTATCAATATTATTTATACAAGCATACTTATATATAATAAAATATGTTGTAAAATGAAGATGAATTGTATAATAAATGGTTATTATGTGAGAAAAAATATTAATTTTATCAATATATATTATATTTAAAAAAATTAAAAACATAGTAATCAAATTTAAAAAATAATTGTTATAGTAATAGTAGATGCGGCTAATACTCATTTTTCAATCAAATAAATAATTTATTTTATTAATTTGATCGACTCTGACTCTTTGGTGGAAAGCAATTAAATTGATTTACAAAAAAAAAAATATTTTAATAATAGAATAATTTTAAATTGACACAAATTAAAAACTGGTTTCATCTTAAATGTTGTAAAAATGATCCAAAACTTTTGTTTGAACATTTCTATTAAACAGAGCTGAAAATTTTGAAACATACGAAATAATTTTGATTCTTAAAATAATATATTTTTGATCACATGTATAAAAACTGTATTTTATTTCTTTAAATTTTTGTTTACTTTAATATAATATAAATAAATATTTTAGTTTGTGCTCAAGCCAGTGCTTTATTCAGGTTGATTTTATATATGTAGATGAAATACCTGGCGCGCGTATAAAAAATAAAAAATATATACAAGTTTTAATTTGACCTAATAGAGTCTCACTAAAAGTTGTAAATTCTGCTAATTAAATTTTTAATACACTATAAGGGTGTAAGAAACAACAAAGTGCTTCTTTTCGATATGATATATCATAAAGGTAATTTATAATAAAATATTCTATAAGGCTCTAATAAATAACAAATTGTTCTTTCATCACATGATAAATGGTGACTGACACCCAACCACAAATTTTTGCGTGCGCCAATGAATAATACATTTGAAAGGGCATAATCTCATGTTTGCTTGATGAACTTTGCAATCCTTGTTGTTAAACCTATTTAATTAAAATGAAGCCTTGTAGATACATTTCAATATTACATTAAATTTGAGGAGGGAATTGATTTTAGTTTAGCGGTTTTTTAGTTAAAAGCTTGAGAAGGAAACTGTGAATACTATTATTTATCATTGAACAAATATCTCACTGTAAAATAATATTATATTATATTTCAATATAAATATTATATAATATAAGACTAAGCTGCGTCAATTTAATTAAACATAGCAATCGAGAAATCCCATCTCTTGTTATGATAAAGCGAAACATTATTGAAATGAAATATAATTTATTGATACAATTTCTATAGACCAAAATATTAAATAATTATGGTTAATATTATAATTAACTTCAGTAAGCCTTTAGATATTTTTTTTAGACTATGGCAAAATATTTATATAAATCAATACTTTTTATAGAGTTTTTTATTATACGCTCTAATTAAGACTTAATGATAAATATAATAAATATATTGATAAAGAATAAGTGTCAAATATATGTAACTATGAATATAATATTAAATATATGTACTAAAAATTCGAGAAAATATGGTTAACAGAAATCATAAATATTACAAAAAGATATGAAATCTAAAAAAATGACAATAGGCAGATATCGATACAAGGGACTAGTCAAAATTGCTAATGAGTGTTGAAAAATATAAGAAAAAGTCACCAATTACTAAAGGGTTTTGTTTTATAGCTACTTTTACTAGCTTTTGCAACCTAGTGAGTGAAGTACGAACAAACTTGTTTGCTAGTTTTAGCATCATTAAAAAGGTAATAAAGTTTACTGTTATTTGACTAGCTGTTTAATAATGAACACATTATACATAAAAAAAGTTTTTTTTTACAATATTCGAGATTTAATATTGACAATAAATAACTACAGACGTAGACAAATTATGTTATCTATAATTCAAGAGAATTTTTTTATTGTATATTTATTGAAGTAAAAACATCGTATATATATGTAAACTGTAGTACATACTCACTAATAATTAAAGATACTTACAGTAAAGTAACAATCATTTTTTATAGTTTTTCATGTTATATTTTTATTAATAATTAAAACCATGAAATCGTATGAGATATAAGATATCTATATATAATATATAGTAATACAATAAAAATATCTCATTGAAACCTAGGTAAATGCTTAAAAATAGAATATCCTTGAATTATTTCAAAATATTATTTAACATTATATTATACTTTCATCTCCAAATAATTTTTACAGGTATAAATTTCAACCTAAAATTTAATATTCAAAAAGCTATTGTAATATAATACATCATCTCCGAAAACTCTTTTTGATTTTTTTATAAACAAACATTATGAAAAATAAGAAAAATAAACAAAGTATTGTTTTACAATTCTCAAACTCAGATGGCTTAAAATTTTAGCTCTAATTACAGGCTTTATAAAAACAGCTGTGAATCTTTCGTATATTTTTTTTGGAATAACGTTGTATCTAAAATAATAAGATATCGTTTTTAAGATTAGTTTTCAAGTTATAATTTCAGTTGTAACGATAACAATTTGAGATTGATTGTAGTGTTTTGTGAAGTAGACTTTTAAAATATTGTAATAAAAAGCAACTGACTTAATTCGTGACAGTACAAAAAACAATCAAAATTAAAATATGATTTTATGATCGAAAACCGCTTATTAGTTTTAAAAATTTTACAACAAAAGTTAAAACATTTTTATTATATGTATCAGGGAATAAAAAAACATATTATTTATCTGTGATATTTAATATTGACATTCGAAACATCATTATATTATATCCGTATATTGCTTTCAATTTTATAAAAAAAATTAAAAACGAAAAATTAATTTGTAATAATGTCTTGTTAATAGAAATTCTTCAATTTTTGTAAATATTTCAATAGGTATTCCGAAAAAACTGTTATACTAAAATTTTTATTTCTTAAAATACATAATAAAAGATTTTAGTTCAATTAATTTAATTCAAATCTTTAGCATCTGTTAAATATTTATTTATGTTTAAAATGATGTATTGGGCCGTCAAAAAATAAACTGATTTGCTATAACTTTTTTCTAAATAATTCAACTTTCAATATGTTTTCAAAATTCAATGAAAATTATTAAATATATCTTTAGTTAAATAATTATGTTATGAGATTCAACAAACTCAAATTTACATGTAGCCACTACAATAAAAATAACCAAAATTTTTTAAGAAGTGTTAACTATTACTAATATTTCTATCCACTACAATCGAAAAAAAAAAATGAATTTATGCATATAAGCATAGGATGTATTTTTAATGAATGCTTATATTAAAATATTAAGTTGAAAATTATAAAAATGCGTAAGTAATCAGAGCGCCTGATCGATGCCATTCCGTGACTGAGCGTTCATTTTCACGACGCTCGCGTAGCTGGAAAAACATTTTCCGTGTGCTTTTTCTCATGAAAGGAAACTATTACGTTGCTATCGAAGCTCCGGGCAAAATTTATAACTTATGCTGGCTTAATAGTTAAACAAGCATGATAACGAGTAATTACGCGGCCCGACTGCTAGAAATCGACCATCGTAGTTTTGCTTGGGTAAACATTATTATTAGGCAGTTTTTTCCTATACAAATCGTAGTAAATAAGCGAAGTTTATTTAATTTATTAATTTGTACGAGGAACGTTAAATACGCATTAAATAAATTACTTATCACTTGATATCTTTCGATTATAGTTGAGGTTAAACTATACATATGTATTATTATATTTTAATAAAAAATACGGTTTTATATTTTCTATTAAAATAACTAATACATTAAAATATGAATTATTTGCTAAAAATAATTTTACAAGTTGACATTTTGTGATTGTATATATACACCAAATATTATTTTATTACGTTTTTAATATTTTAAAATAGTAAAAATTATTCACTGAGTTCACTTTTACAATATTTTTTTTCAAACTATAAAAGATTAGAATTTTTAGTATAATAATTCATAAAAATACTAAAGTTTATTAATGTTAGTGATTTTTTATGGTGGAAAATAATATTTAAACGGTCTTTTATTAAGCGCTTTCTCTCTTTAAATTTAAATGAAACAAAATGTGTGTGAGATATCATCAACATTTTTTATTCGTTTGAAAGGACTATTAATGCCATTATGTATGAAAAATAACATCGTTCAAATATCCGCCGCGGCTTCTCTGGATGGCGCGTATCCGTAATGTCCAATTTTCCATGACTCTGGCGCATAAATCAAGCTGAATTTGACCGATGG
>JAPMAE010009075.1:0-10809 GCA_036584705.1 Rhyacophila sp. 25_7 | reverse complement strand
TTCATTTGTATTGTAGCCAGGACACGAATCCGAAACGGTTGAGATAATAATTGATGATTATTACTTCTAAAAAAAACTGTCGGAAACAATCTTCACATTGTGGAGATCCATACGCTTTGTTTCGGAGCGGATATGGTTAAAAAAATAATTGATACATTTTCATGTTTCATCGCATAAGCATTGAAAAAAGACACTTGAGTATAGTGAATTGTGACGACCAATATTTTAGACATTAGACAATAAAAATAACGAGAAAATAGTAAATCATGAAGAGCACTACAACAATCAGTTATTGTAACGCACGCGTTGGACTGAATGAGCAGTGGATTAAAGGGAGATTATTCTTTACTAAAACTAAATATTGGATAACTTGTTCAAAACAAGATAAATACTCAGAGTTTTCGAATAAACTTCTTCATGTCAAAGTGAAAACAAAGTTCTAAGTATTATTTTGTTTTGTTTAGATACAATGATGCCGTTCGCCTATGGAAGCAGTACCGAGAAGCGAGTGAAGCGGTTCGAGCTTGGGCCGATCAGCAACTCGGCTCTGTGGTGGACCTCCCACCTGAGGAAGCGGTTCATCAAGTCAAGGTATTTTTTTTACCTAATGTCGCCCATATTGTCTGTCTATGTGTTTATACGATATTTTCATCGCACTCGCATTTGTGATAGATATGAAACTGAATGTTGAAGGAAACTAGTTTCTAATGTATCACGTATCCCTCAACATTTATCCCCTTTACTTATTAGTTAAGTGCCACATCAGCTTTCGTGATGATACTTGCATTCGTTTACTGAAGATAATCGGTAAATACTATGCAATCTTCAAGATCCTCTTATAAAATTTTGCCTATGAAATGCTTTTATTAAAAAATCTTGAACAAATGAAATTTCAAAGTTTCGGATCTCTTACATTTCTCAGAAAAAAGTATCCAGCTTTAATTGTTTAAATTTTTGTTTTCTTTCATTAAAAATTTCGGAGTATGAGCTCCTTTTTATATTTGAACTTTTCTCCCAATCAGTCTAGCATGGAGAGAATCGGGGAATTACACGGCGTTATTGTGAATCGGCGTAAACCGAGGGCTACCTGTATTTATCTAATTGATAAAGACACTTACAGACATTTATTTCCAAATTTGCCAGTAGACCAAAACGTAAATCACAATAAACGTTTCATCTATTTAGAATCTTGATTCAATGACATCATTTTTTTTAAAGAAATATGACATCCATATATTCTCAAGGTGGATTTCAAAACTGTGTGACATTTTTACTATGATAGAGTTTTAAAAACTACACAACGCACACATTTAAAAGTTGCTGCTATGTCATTATAATAATATATTAAATTGATAAAGCCCATTGGAATTGGGATCATGAGAGGACAATAATATTAATAAAAATACAATATCATTATTTTATTAAACTTTGCACCTTGTAATAATGATAAACTTTATGTGTACATCTCATTCAATTGGCAATTTGTGTTATTTTAAATGTCTATTCGACCTTATTTATTAATGAAAATTTTAGAATTTAAATATACACGTTTGATTGTGTTTCTTATTGTCTATTGTAAAAACAAGTCTCTATGGCATGGTTTCATGTAGAATGCGATATTGCACATAATATGCATTAATTTTAATTGCTGAAGTTCGGCGAGGTATGCATTTAATGACGAGTAATTAGCATTGCAGTGGTTTGTTAAATTTAAAACAATGTTGAACAGTTTAAGAAGAAAGCAGACTTGCTACTTTTGTATTTTACACTAAATAAATAATTACTCGCGTGAATTCCAATATGTTTTATCAAGTTTTTTTGAATTAAAATGTTATGTAATGATTTAAATTGCATATCTCGAATTATAATAACCACATGTTATTTTAAATGTTAGACATTCGCTGATAACATAATATTTATAGAACCGAAGTTTTGATTAGGTTTACTATGCGTTAATGTAATTATAGATAAAATATATGTATTTACATGATTTCATCATATCCGTGTGATAAGATGTTGGCATATTTATTTGCAGTCTTAAAAAAATATATTTCGCTTAAGAAATGTTGACACTGCGTGATTTGATATTTCATGCCTTAGCGATTGTCATAACGTCGCTAAATTTTGAACACACCTCAGAGAATAATTTTTTTTGACAATATCGAAATTATTACCTGCCGAAATGATTCATTTTTATATGTCAATATTATAACTGTGTGTTGTTGACACATGTGATAACGAAAAGATAACCTTTTTGTGTTATTTGGCAATTTGAAAAAGCATAAAATACTCGAGATTTTCCTCAAATTTTAAAATTAAGTTTCGTCAAACTATGCTTTACGTTGTAATAGAAATATACATTTAACGAAAAAAATTCCTATTTCTTTTACGAATTAATGACTTATTATAAGTCGGCTATACAATCGCAATGTCCTTATTAATCTAGAACTATTATAGAATGCACGTATACGTTATAGTGATATAAATTAAGTTTTAAGTTTTTCCCTTCCCATACCCAGTTTTTGATAACGAAAAACATTTAAAAGAGATTTTTGACGTTATGTTTAAGAGCGTTAATCTCGCTGTAAAATTGTATAAACTGTAAACTAAATGTTTCTATTGATATGTTATGATATGATAGCATTCAACTAATTTCAGTCCCCAAAATAGTTCACAAGAACTCAAAATGTTTGAGCTAGTAATTATCAAATATTACTATTTAAAAAAGGCAAATTTAAGACAATCTTTACTCTGTGAAGGGACCATATGCTATTGTTATAAAAACTATCTTATCTAACATGATCAGAAAATATTTTCAAATTCCACAGGCGAATACTAATCCAATGACCCAACGCAGCACAATCTAGTTCACGAGTACATTACTTAGATACATGAATTGGTGCCTATAAAAAGAATCATAAAAACTCGTCACTGGCCTACATATAGAATGATCTCAGAAAATTTAGTGAATAATAATTCTATTGAATTAAAAACTTAAGTAGGATCAGCTCGTATTCTGTACAGTTGGTTCCCAAAGCTGAGCCAAGCGCAGTATTCGTCTGTATTCAAAGTAATTTCCTCAAACTGGTTGAATTTTAAAAGTTTTCAATGTTATTTGAAGCTCACTAATTTATCAACCGGTCTTAATAACGGAGCTCGAGTCGATATTTCTTCAGACAACTGAAAACATCTTGCACGTTCATTCATATTTGTAATTGCGTAGTACCTTCGTGTTCATAATTGTTTAGTTTATATTTCACTGTACGATACTTTTATTTATTTTGACAGGCTATTTTTCGACGTAATATCTTGTAGAAATAAATCTATTGTTGAATGATTTAATTCTCATCAGTATTTTCATTTTTATTTCTCACGCATTGGTCTCGAGGAGGAGGATAGTACAGCTTTATTGCAGTATTTATGGGATAAAGCTCGATTCGATCATGCGGCCGATGCATCCTGCTACTTCCACTGTTGTTTCTCACTGTGCTAGTAGTGTTTTATTATACTTATAGCTTAGAATATTATCAGTATGGACATTTTTTCACACTAGAACTACTGAATTTAGTATTGTTTTGCTGATCACGATTCCTAAAGTTAAATTGAAATATGTTGCTGCTCTCGTGACAATTGGTCGAATCTTTTGAGAAGTATTGACTGAAACAATTTAGAACGAATCATTCAATCAGTACTTAGTTCATTGCGATAAATGTCAATCTCTATGTTTTATGGATACTCTCAAGACGGATGCTTTTTAAACGGTAGTTCGTGGATTCAAATAAGATTTTTTTTTAATTCATCTTTACCAGTATACATTGAAATGATATTTGTCATTCTAAACCTTTTTATATTTGTTTTTAAGACGCACAAGACATAATTTCATTTAGTCACCGTTAATACGCGAAGTCTCGTTTCTATTTAATAAACAATATTCTCATAAATATATATATATATAATATTTTTTAGTTTAACGTAGAACCACTGCTTTGAGGGTCATTAAATTAAAAATTGCCACATTTGAAGGTCAAACAGCAATACACTACATATTCGAAAATTTTGAATAAGGATGTCTTAAAAAAACACAACAAATAAACAGATACAAGACGATTTACTAAAATTCCAAGGCGGCCTTGATTTGCGTCTATTTAAATAGCTTGATAACATAATCCTGGCGTTATAAATTTTAATTGGTTTTTTATTACGGCGCCCATATCTGAGATCAGATTTATTTCGATTTATATTAAATACTCGTTATAAATTATACACTGAAATATTCTCTTTAATCTTTTTCTCGACCGACACCTAGGGCTAGTTATTCGATTTTAATTTGGTCGTCTTCATTAATTATAATTTGGTTAAGTGGACATAATTCAGTCAAATTTGAAGTTTACTTGATTATAAATTGATAATTGGACCAAACCTTACTGACACCACCCAACTTGGTTGACCAATCAAAGTAGTCGGCAAACTCCGGAAATAACTATTTTTAAGTTTTAGCTTCTTCCGTAGCTTGTTCAATGTGTATGTAGGTTCTAAGATTCCAATACGAAATATGTAAATTTGCGTTGAGACAATGTGATTATGATTTTTACTTGTCGGTAAATATTTTAACGGAAAAATTAACACTTTGAACCTCAGATCAATGAATAAGAAACGCACACTAACAATCGTATCAGTGTTTTTATTATTATTATTGAAAAGGTGTTAAAAATTGCACTTATACCATGAATTATTCATGTGTATACGTATTATAAAAACAGCAAGCATCCGGATTCGAACATGGAATGGTCGAGGCGGGGCACGTTCATAAATTTAATCACTAATTTATACGAGATATTTTAAAGCAGAAGTAAACATCTACTGTAGAATATTGATCAGGCGGCTAACTTTACTATGGCCCTTGCCAACGGAACAGTCCAAGAGGCGATGATTTCCTAATTAATTCCGAACGTCGGAACAATTTTGGCCCGTCGCGACTTTGGGAACAACTTCGCGCGTCAGAACAAACTTGGAAACACTGTAATGCCGCTCGCGCAATGTATTATTTAAAAAAATGTATGTAATCAGTTGAAATATGACGCGTCCCGAGCGTCGACGTGTACGCCGCGACGCTCATTTCACTATTTCTAATCGTCTCGTAAAACTAGTTCTGACCGTAAACAAACGTATAGTTTACGTTTATGTGGATTATTATGAAATAAAAACTGTATATTAAACTGGGCAAGTGTGCTCGTGTCGCACCGTAAGCCACGAGAAGACAAAAATATCGTGATTTTATCGTTCGGAAATTGAATTTTAGTTAATACAGTGCAACCGTAGTATGATTAGTGTATTATAATAAATTGACCCGTGACTTCTTGAAATTTCACGGATAAAACACATAAAATATAATAATCTATCAAATGTGGTAATGAGAAAGATAATTTACTTATACTCTTAACTGCACGCCATTGATTTATTGCTATGCGTGAATATAAGAAAATAAATGCTTGAATATTATACATTTAAATAACTCTCTTGGTATTGTTGTCATCTAACTGTGTCCACTAAAGTTAATCGACTTGAAAATAAACAGATGGATAATTCTATAATTATGTTATTAGACCGGTCCAAAGTTTCTACAGAATAATCCACGAGTGTTTTTGAAATCACAAATATTCATTTAACGTATTTCGTTTTTGTATTGTGACACTACTTAATCTATTTATACTTGTAGTTAATACATAGCTTGATACAATATCTATATATATATTTAATTACATATACGCTCCGAGATAGAGCGTATGGGATCCCTTCACAGCGTGAAGATTTTCTTACATAGTAGAGTTTTGAGATTAGCACGGGCCCCGAACCCGTAACACCCGCTTGCTAGGCGTACGCGTTATCCACTAGCCTAACGGGGACGACTAATATCTATGTAATAAAGATAATGATTGTCCACCTCGAACCTGTTTGTATGACGTAATATTTATGTTCAAAATAAGTATGTACTCAAACAAGGGTAGATTTTTAGGTGGCTTTATCAAAATGATAAACTACTCGTACCACAATGTCAAAAAAATGCCACGATATACTTATCAGTAAAACTCTACATACTTAATGTATTCCAAAGAGTAACCTAGTAATTTCAATAATTAACTTTAATAACACTAATATGTTTATAATAACGGATTCGATACTTTTCTAAACGTTGTTTCTACTTCATAGTTTACATAATTTTCTCAGTCTCTTTTGTCAATGAACTAAATTAATTCAGTTTGATATGTAGTACACATACATCTTAATGATATTAATTTGTCGTATCTATTTATTGTACATCGAGTATGTTGGACAGAAATGCTAATATGAAGTCCTTATGTAGAAGATTTCTTTTATTCAGCTTCGTTTTTTCACTATTCTCACTACAATTGGAGCGCATGGAGTATTCTTACAACTTGATTCACAAATTTGCTAGGATTAATTGTCAATTATTCGCATAACCCTGCAATGTGTGGTAGAGATAGGCGTGATATATAGAGACAATGTCGCACACATCCATCCAATAGCTCTGTTTAGCTCTCAGCAACAACACATGCAAATGCAAAATAGATGTTAAAAGTTGGAAATATATGCATATGTGTGAAAAACATGAAATTTGTTAATTTTGTTGCTTTCGGCGTAGTTTATGTGCGGCGTGTCATGAAAAACGTATTTTCCAAAACGCCGATAATTTTTGGCGGTTTCTCGATTTTTTTGGTTCGATATTGTACGAATTGCCTAGATAATAATTTCCGAGACGTTTTCGTTTTTTTTTAAATTTATTTCTATTCTAATTCTATTCTATAATATAAATGCTAAATATTCAAATAATATGTGCTCAAAACATGCGCCTCTAATTATAGTATAACTTGTAAACTTTTAATAATGCTACTCGTGAGTGAAAAGCTATCTAAATTGCAACTCAGTTTTGTTTAATGTATCTGATTATTTTTGCTAATATAAAAATCGGTTTCATAATTTCAGATATTAAAATTAAATTATTAAACTACATAGCCCAGTTGAAAAAAAACTTACGTGCGCATTAAAATTTCAATGTGACGAAACACAAAAAATAATTGATAAGGCTCTAAGCATCGTGTTATGGAAACCGATCATGTGTATGCACTTTGTGTGATGTTCATGTGAAAATTGATGGTGATAAACAGTGGTAGTTGTACCGCAAATCAGTTAGTTTACGTCAGTGTTGATTACCGCTGAGTTAGTAAGTGGCAGTCGGTGATAAGGTGAAAAGTAGTGGATACCTACAACGGCCGCTTCCGCGCGGCAGGCGGAATACTGGGTCAGAGCGATGTCCTTGTGCGCCACTCAGGAAGCGAAGGTAACAATTATTGTTAGGCGAGCAAATCACAATACACCGAGCACAACTTATGGAATGCCAACCCCCTAACGAGTAGGGCTTGCAGAAGTCAGTTGCATCCGCCCTCTGAAGTATCGGGATTACTGTTTTGATTGATCCGATTTTTCCGAAGTCCCGGTATTGAAATGCACCTTGTTAGTCTCGATTAAAACATCTTTTTATCAAAATATCTATGAATATTAAATAAGCATATATTTTATCTGAGGGAAGCAACGCCAAAACGAATTGAACAGCCATATTGATTTTTGACATTGCGTGGTTTCCCTCCCAGGTATATATTGTTCTCTTTGAGAAGGCTTGATTCTGATTTCTGCTGGCTGGTCCTTGTTATGTGAAATTACTTAACTCATATAGTTACATGGAAGAGACAAAAAATACAGTTCCAAATCATAAACCGATATCTTATACAAGTTAAGACTATATTTTAATTTTGTGATTAAGACAATTCGTGCAGTAATGTATTTTTTTAATCCGTACTATTTAAAATCAAAATTATAGCTTTTTCAATGTACTGGTACGAGTGTATAGATGGAAAATACTACAAAACTTGACACTTTTTGGATTTTTGACGATTTTTTTTCTCATTTCTTCTTATTACTTATTTTAATAGCTACGTTAATAATTTAATTTTTGTTGTCGTTAGTATGCCTATCTTTATTATGTCGTACGTGTTTTCAAACGACACTTTCTACACTAGTTTTTAAGACTTTTTCATGTATTTTATTTAACATCAAAATTTTGTGGCTAAAGTTATACGATGCGAGGTTTAATCGTCTGGAGCTGGTTTTAAGATGACATTAATCGTAGTAAACAATGTTTTTGTTTTCTTCAGTTCGAAACCGCCGAGTAATGTGATTTTGAATGTCCGGGATTGTAAATTCCGCCCCTGTCCGCGATGCTTTTAACGGCGCCCTCCGCAAATCTAATCATCGAGTTGGCGAAAGTTTTCGAAGAGCGCACTCAAACGCGTCTTAATCACGATCGCGTGCCACCCTCGCGCTTCTACTTGAGCTGGCTACGCGACCCTCCGGCGACAACGGGTTAACGAAAATAAAACCCAATTATTTATTTACGTCTACGCGCTCTGATGTTTTGAAACCGTCGACTACAGAAATGTTGTGGTATTACAAGTATTTACGATTACAAGGATTTAAATTTAAAGTCGTTTCAAGTACCTAGTATAACAAAACTTAGTTCACAAGATAAATTCATATATTTTCTAAATTAAAATAATAGCATAATTATTCTACTATCAATGCGTTTATTAATTACTTATAATCTGTCACGCACATATATATTTGCATCGTCTAAATCAACGGTCACCAAACTACGGCCCACGGGCCGAATCCGGCCTTTATATTTGTTTACACATGCAATCTAGATTTAAGTCCGGCCCCCGTGTTTCTATAAATTTTAATCCGGCCCGTCTCTCAAAAGTTTGGTAACCCCTGGTGTAAATAATATTATTACTTGTATTTAAGTCGTAAATTCTTCGATGTTGATATTGCATGCGAATTGAAAAATAAGTAAATAATAAAAAAATAAAAATGATATAATATAATATATGCGAAAAAATAATTCAATATAATGTAAATTTATTATATAACATATTTTTTGTTATTTTTTTTAAAGAGGCAAACATCCGATAATGACCTTTTATTATATGGCCTAAAGGCGCATTACTTATTCAAAACAAGTCTGTAAGATTCAAATTTGTTTCGCTTCTTTTACGAGTATGTTGATTTTTGAATCTGTGTTTTAGATAGGGCTTATTGAATAAACATATTTTTCTGTTTCTGATTTCGGTTTATTCTCAGCATCGATTTTTGTATTTTTATCGATACATCGTAAAAATACGTAAACAATATAAAGATATAATTTTAAGTTTTGTTGCATGAAAAAATAATGATTATTCAGGACGGGTGAATGCACGAAACTTTTCGTACCGATCAACTCATTTTAATATAAATTTTATTCCAAACAAAATAATGTTTTTTCTGTTCAAATCTTCAATCGATCATAAAGCTCGTTTACACAGTAAAACCAATACTTTATATTTTTGTTTCAAATTGCATTGTCAATGAACCCATTATCTAAATGATTTATTTAACATATCGAGATACCTGTGTGATTGACATAAAAGGTTTTCACGTAGTCTTAATATATGTCGATATACAAGTACTTGCATTATCTCGTGTAGCATGCTGATACACAGACACGATACAGAAGAATCTATCGACAAATTATTTGACTGATAATAATTATTTGTATCATCAACATTACACGTGTAGGCAGTTAAGTAACTTTTTGTTATCAGTTGAAAATGTCGCAATAGATGAAACCGGCCTTGAGTATTTTTAAAATAAATTTGGGAAAAACAATACAATAACAAAAGTGTGTTATTAATTCATTAAATTTTATATAAAGGCATTTGAAATTGCACAGGTAACAACACTCGCATATTTCACAAGTGTTTTCATTCAAACTTTTGTACTCGTCATTGAAACCAGTTTTATAATCTTGAACTTTATTTTCAAGTACTTACTACTAGATAGTGCTAATACGCACACTTTGCTATCCGCTTATTTGTCTGTTATTATTTTGTCCTAGAAAAGTATTTAATCGCCAAGGTGTTTGGTAGAGGACCTTCTACAAAATAAAGTTGAGAACGTAGCCATTTCAAAAAACAATTACGTCATCTATCAATAACATTAGTGTACAGTAGACAGAAATTATGTCATTTTTGCGTGATATTAAATGTTTTTTTTTTAAATTTTATTATTAGTGTCAATTCGTCCAAATTAAGTATTGTGTAGGACGTGGATAATAGTGTAGAAAATAAAATAATTAGACACATGTATGCAGTTTGGCTTTATGTAAATTTTCGTAAAATTATTATTTGGTTCATTCACACCTCACAAAATTGAATAAGCATAAATTCCTTGCCGCTGTTTGTAATACATTATTATGTATGTACATATAATATCGATCACCTGGTATCGCATTAACTCTTTTTCGAAGTGACCGAAACAATGAAACAATGAAAACTTCATTTGTTTTTAAAAAATATTTTTTGTAAAGTACGCTATTGTGAAATACTCAGCTTTATCTTAGGGGTCGTCTATAAACCGCGTAATGTTTTTTCTTACTTTTTTTACCCCCATCCATGTAACACCGTGTAGATATTCATATTAATCTCCTTTCTCTTCTCTCAAAAGTTACGTAACTTTACGCATTAACTGAATAGTGCTAGAAGCGAGTTAATTCGCACAGCTTAAAACTTAGTTTGCTGGACAAATTTGAATATTAGTGCAGCGATATGATAATAATATGGTAATTTAAAATAGTTATGATAAATAAACATTTAATATACTTTTAAAAGAAATATTTAGGTTCTATTTTTGCTTAAAAAA
>JAPMAE010009073.1:0-10811 GCA_036584705.1 Rhyacophila sp. 25_7 | reverse complement strand
TTTTAGTTTGAATACGATGTTTTAAATATTTACACGTACATGACACCCCCTTATAGAAAATATAGCAGAATATATCCCCCTATAGCAGTCCCCCAATAGTGTAGTTTTTTTACAAAGTGCTAAATTCTATATAATTTATATATAAATTTAATATATTATATTGTAACTACATATGGCACGACATAATATGACAAACGCGCTCGTTAACAAACTAAACACAGATCATTTAATAATATGTATATACATATGTGTATGTATAAAGTATTTGAAAAATCTTTAATTTGCAGATTGCGGGCAATTCACAAAATACAATTAAAAGAATGTAACCTCAAGTTTTGTATAGGTGCCTAATCCCCTATAACATACTATTCCTATAGTGAAATCCCAATTTTTACACTATAGAGGGGTTGACTGTAGTTATATTTTCAATTTATACCTCTTCAAAATGAATCTTGTCGATTCCAATGATGATATTGGGAAGTGTTTTGTGATAATCTATCATTGTTAGTCTGAGGGTGATATATTCCACACAGATATTTGGTCTGAAGCTGACAATCCTCTAGTCATCGAACTGTTTTTAAGTGATCCCATATTAAATCATTAAAATATATCAGGTTGTTTAAAAACCACGATAATTTTTGTAAGGGTCTAATGTATTGTGCGAATCCGCTAAAATTAACCCACGTAAAATTTTGCAGATTTTTTCTCATTATTTCCATTAGTTTGAAAGTTCAAGCATCATGTTTTATGTACAATTCACATTTTTTTATTTCCTGTGAAACTGCCGCACTGCAGTAATTATTTCACAATGAGAAAAAGACTGAAGGCAAGAAGTTAATATATCATACGTTATTTTAATACTGTGATAAAATCATGCTCATGAAAGTTAATTCTTAATTGGAAAATATTTAGAGTAATTCTTTTTTGTAGTGAATACAAAGATAAAAAGCATTCTGTTTTTTGTTCACAGGGACGAATCGTACAACGGGCAAGATCATGATGACGACATCATCTTTGAAGATTTTGCACGGCTACGGTTGAAAGGAGGAGAGCCAGAAGCTTGAATACACTCTCCAATACTTCATAAAACTAATTCAGTTAGGATACCGAGAGGGCCATCACTGCCGCCCGCGCACTTATGAAACTCTCAAAAGATACAATGAGACAGTCGACCTTCTCAAGTGTCCGTGGAAAGTTCTTAAGGCTTGTTAACCCCCGCGGATCCACTCTTGACTCGAATTTTTTCTAAACTAACTAACTGATTGTCAATTTTTTTATCTGCTAATCTATTTATGCGCGTATATACATATACTTGGTATTCGTTTTGTATATAAATTGTTTTATACATATTTTATTCCATATTATACTTCTCTTGTGATATTGATAGGGATGTAAGTAATATCTGAAAATTTATTTGTACAGTCTCGTTTTCAACTTTGTACAGGCTAAGGATTGAATCGTATAATGAAACCAAAATATGTTGTCCATATTGGATGTAATATTTATTACTTCGACGTCTAAATCAGGACTTCTGTACGTTCATTTTCAGATTTTTCCTACTTTTCACAACATTTTTGTGTGGTAATATTAATTGACATAATAAATTCATTTCCAGTTATCGTCCCTCGATTTCGATTGATGGCATAGGCATATGCAGTAGTTATTGAGTCACCTTAAATGTCTTCAGAACGGGCTGAACTATTTTCTCTTTTCCAATTCAACACTTCACTTTTTTCCCAATTATTTTTCTAATATTCAATTGATTTGACTTACAAATCATACACCTTCCAACGCGAGAAATATGTATAATGGTGATTCTTCTTTTTTTCCCATGTCATGCCCCTTAGCCGGACCATATGGACACCGCATACCGCCTTCATGAATCCTTGTCACTGGCCAATCCTCTTGCAACCTCCCATGTCCCGCAACTCCGCCAAATACATCCTGTATATGGTGTTCAGCGGCCTCCCAGGATGACAGAATCCGGTTGGTTTGAAGAAGAGGCATGCCCGATTGAGATGTGATTCAGGCCTTCTCAGCACATAACCGAGTCAGGTCCGACGCCTCATCTTCACTTTGGATGTGATGAGAGGTCGCATGATCCGTTCCCTTATCACCTCATTTCGCATATAGTCATATCACCGCAAGCATCTGTTTTTGAAGCTCAGTAAACGGTTATTTCGAGACTTCATAAGGTGCCATGACTCACAACCATAGAGCAGCACTGTCAGTATACAAGCGTTGAAAAGGCAGCATTTAACTGTGAGTCCCAGATTTCACATGGAGTTGAAGGTCGCTCCAGCAATCCCTGTTCGGATAGCGAGCTCTCTTTGCGAAGTGCCATCTCCCGTGATGTGCACCCCCAGATATCCAAAGCTGTCGACCCTATAGACGTGCTGTCCACCGCTAGTCATGGCGAAATCTGAATCGGGACAAGCAATGTTAAGCATCACATTCGTTTTCTTTGCATTGATTTTTTTTCAGACCAACCAATGCGACCTATGCAATGGTGATCGCTGTAATTGAAATGCCTCACCTAATGGCGGTTGCATTTAATCGATGATCAGATGTCTGCACTAAACGACGATCAGTATATTAAAACATTTTAACATATTTCTTTCATAATACATTACAACGCAACAATCCTTTCGGAGTTCTTACTTTGGAATACAAAATGTTTCTTTTTTTACTGTCAATGTACCTAACTGTAATTTACAGCTTAATTTTATCGATTATGCACAAATTATTGTAAAATATTTATTGATGATTTTAAACTGCATTAATGTATAGCAGTGTACTTGAATGCGCACGTAATATGAAAGGAAATCTCATTTCTTTTAGTTTTATCTATCAATTTCCACTCAAAAACGCATAAAATATACTGATTTCACTTTTTTATTGTTTAATCTCTGTCATTCATTGATACGAAGTATATTTTTGAGGGTAAAGAATGCCAGATGAGTTATATGATAAAATATTTATAATTACGTGTAAATATGGTAATCATTAATCACATACTTATAATATAACGCTCGTAAATTTATTAGCAATGTGAAATGGATGTCTCTATCAAAAGTTTCCGAAAGGCAACTTCCAGTTTTTTTTAACCTCATACTACCATGCCAAAGCACAAAAGTAGATTTGTATTTTATATTATATTGATGTCGGCGTATCGCTTTAAAAATTACGCAGACGCTGCTTGGTGGTATCTTATTTAATTATATCATAGTTCAATAACATTTTTGTTAAGTATATAACAGCACATTTTTTATAAGTTGAGGGAATTTATAATACACATATCTATTGTACTTCGTGCATATTTTTATAACTCGCCAGATTTCCATTTTATTTGAAAGATTTTCAAAAGTTCATCTAGTTATAACCAAACCAATTTTTTTTACCAAGTATAGATTAAGTTTATTTAAAAATATTCCAGTCTTTATTTATTCTTTAAATTTTTGAGCTCATTTTCTTCTCTTAAGAGTTTTTTTTTTTAAATGAAAAGTAAAACCTCACTTTTTAATAACAAACAGCGAACGAAATATTCCATAATTACTCTTTTTTTAAATCTGGTCATACTATGATAATAGAATGCGGCATAATTTGTGTCTCATTTCATTGCATATATATTTTATAATGTTTTACAAACCAGCAACAGAGTCATCAACTACATTACCCAATTAAATTGAGACTAATTTCCGTGACTCCTATGTTAGTAGCTAATGGTTCTACTTTTTTCAATGTTGCATAGCCTTGTGATATACTTTATTTTACATTGTGTGTGATACTGGCGGGCAGATGTATTTTTTTTTTTATTCTGCACTGAACGAATCATTAAGTACACTAAAATGACATTAAATACATATTTGAAGCTCTTCAATTGAAAGAATATAATAAAGTACACTAACCGCAGAACGAATTATCGTTGTATGTCAGAACTCTTATGTTAAATGAGCAAGAGTGAAATACTTACAGTTATCAAAAAATAGTGAATTTAAAGCATAAATTTAATAGTTAAACCGCATATGCCGCAGAATGTCCAAGCGCCAATATGCGCATCCACAATGCATGCCTATATGATTCAGTTACCCATGCGGTACTTCAATAACATCTGTATTTGAGCTATATTATTGCACATTTTCAAAGCGTTCCAACCACATAACATACAAAACAATTTAATCTAAAGTAAATTTAAACACGATACAATAGATACTTCTGTTTTTTAATATCTTAGGGCATGCATCGCATCTATGGCGGCCACCGGTGTGTGGTTATAACTCAATACATATATGTGGAATTAATGTCAACCTGATCAATAGAATTGTTATATTGATTGTTCAGTTCATTAGTCAGACATCTCCAAATAACCAGTTTTGAAATATCGACAAAAGCAATATTCTAATGGTCACCATAAATCAAATATGATTGATAGATGATGATAAAACTTCAAGTAATCAGTCAAACAAAAATAATGCCAAGTGCACAGCGTCCCATTCATTAGTACGACATTTAGGAATATTCTAGTAATAAACGAGAGAATATTCAAACTTCGGTTAATTCTTTACTAGTTTATCGGCATTATCTATTTTTGGTGGCATATTGGAATAATCTGAGTGCAACACGTTACAAATGACTGCATATTTAACTCAAATTTAATTTTTTTGTAGTTGTCTGACTAATGAACTGGATGATTGTTATGTTTGTTGTATTGTATAATCAGTAGCAAGTCATCTGTATCTTTTTATGAATAGCAACTGTATCATTTTAAATACTCTTTGAGTCAATTTATTTTATTTCAATTGTATGGATGTTAATGCATTTAAAGTTAAGTTATCAGCATATCCCGTTTTGTAGATTCTTAAATGAAACGTAATAGTGATGAAAATAAAATACAATATACCTAATGATACTTAAATGTAAATGAAATACTGTAGCAAAAACCAATGAAGTGTGTTTTTTACCAGTATTGAGCTTATAATGAACACCTTTATCTTTTTTTGTATTTCTACACTAAAACAAAGTATTTATTTATGATGAATCTGTTATATGATTGTATCTAAATATTGACTCAAGATACAAATTATTTGTGACATCTTTCCAAAGATCGGCGATGAGTCCCATGAAAGCAAACGTAATAAAAAGAGTTAACATTTTTACTGTTTGCATTTTCACACTGAACGTATTTCGAGTTACGCATTTCAATCGGAAATGCTTTCTGGTATATTAAATGTGCTCACCAAACTATATCAGGCCATTTAAAAATTATTATTTTTTTAATAAAAACAGCTAACATTTACAAAGAAATAAATTAATAACTTTTAGCTTTAGAATGTCAGTGTAATTAATATGTAATATGTTTATAATATATGTGGGTATTATTGTTTATACCATTACCTGAATAAACGGGCTTAAATATCTTTCTTTTTCTCTTATGGATTATATGTGTAAATCTCCAAAATACCCTTGTTAAATTTAATATTACTATTCATGGAATAATTATATCGATTGCATTTATATTAATAATGGTTTCATAAATTTTATAATACTATATTATAGATAGGTACTTGTATATAATATTATTTTATATAAATATTATACAAGTAGTTTTACATTTGTATTTATTTAAAAGTACATTTGTTTCTAACGAGCATCCTCGGTAATATCCAAAAAAGTGTTTTTAGTCGAAATCCAGTTGCAAGTTAGAGAGCTAAATGTATTTTGTTGTACGAGTAATTTATATTTTCTTTGTGATGAACATGAGCACTTACTGTTTGTCTCTATAGAAAATAAACTATCTGAAATATCACACAAATTGTATTTATATCCATTAAAAATGTGTCTAATAATACTCCTTTGGATACTAGTATTAAAATTAAATAAAACATGTGCCAAGACAGTCATATTTTATTAACATTCAATTTAATTTTAGATGTGTCCTTTTTCCATAAACTGATTTTGCAAATATAAAATATAGCTTAATTTTAGATAATTAACCAATAAATTATCAGTTATTTCAACAATTTCTTTAGTCTTGGTCCGGTTGGTTTGACATGTGATGGCATTTATTTATTAGCTGGTTAAGTTTTTCTTATCATTTTATATGTTTAGCACAAATAATGTTTAAAATGGGTCGTGTAACTCAAATGGCAAATAAATGGAACCTGTTTAATTATGGCGTATTATTTACCCATTTCCCTATCCATTGAGTTTTACTTCAAATAGTTTCCTGATAGCTTGACAAAAATTATGAATACATTTCTAGATATTGCATTACATAATGTGAACATCTATTTTTTTTAATTATCGGCCACATATTTAAATATTTGTAAAACACATGTTCATTTTTTTTATCAATCATTCAGGGAATTTGAAAATATCTATGGTACATAATAATATCCAGTTATATTATTACCGTACATGTTTTCAAATTCCCGCTCTCTGATAGTAGTTTTGTAGTGTGGCTGTAATTAAATATTATGAAAATATTTATGGCTACTTAATACACTAGAGAAAATAATGAAATATAAAATGAAAAATCATCATAAAATATTAATAAGAGTGAAAGTTAATCAATAATGATGACTTCAGCTTTATCACTTTACTATTGTCATAAATATGGAAACATTTTTTTCAAAAAAAAAAATGAACAACAAACAGAATAAATATTGTAAATTTTAATAGAAATTTATGTAGAGTTTTTATTTTGATTTAATTTTAGATCAAAATAATTATTGTATACGATTTTTGCACGAATTATTTCTCTTCTCGGGATAAATGCTCAAAATGCTGAGTTGGCGTAGTATATGGTTAGTCCGTCAGTTAACGTGGCGGTGCTAGTGGTTTCGTAGTTTCATGACTGAGGAGTGGCTGTAGCTGTCATTTTTACCGTTTAATGTATTTTATGTGATACTACTTAAGTTTTAAAAAACGTGTAATAGGTGTTTAGGTTTTATAGAATTGTTATAAAAATGTCGTCGTCGGGTGATTTCGGCAATCCATTAAGAAAATTTAAGCTAGTTTTCTTAGGAGAGCAAAGTGGTGAGTAGTTGTCTGCTGTCATTTAAAATTTAATTATTTCGATTTACGAATGAGGGCATATTGAATTGTCTACAGAGAGTTTAATCGGAACGCAAGTCGCCGGATTGATTCTAAAATAGAACATTTTCATGAAATACATTATAATAGTGAAGTCATTATGTGTATTGAACCTTTGATGTCATTCCCACACATTCATGTCGATATATGGATACGGTCATGTATCGCATGAAAGTGTACTCAGCTCAACCCGGAAAGAGGTTCTACTGTACTTAATTGGTGAGGTTTTGTAAATCTCACGCTATTGTTATCGAAACCGTTCATATATTTTATTTTGTTTCATCACGAACAATGGAATTTTGCATAGTGCGTAAATACAGGTGCACTATTTGATTAAAATGTGTATCTCTTAATATTTAATGATATCGTAATGATTCATCAGTTTACAGTTCGAATATAAAATATGAATACACGTCCGAGACAATATTATGCCATAATTGTTCTTCTTACAAACTTAAAATTATGTGATAACCTCTGAAAACTACTCCGCCGTCATATAGAAATGAGATTAGTTTCGCAGACTGTAAGCTATTCCCTGTCTGATTATTTATCTGATAACCAATAGTTGCGTAAGTAGAATACATAAAGTAATATGGCACTTCTATAAAGTGACATGTTCCTAAAACTTGACCATGGCACTGGTCGAAAATTGTCAAAAAAGGACATTTTATTTCCAGAGTATTTTTTTTTTACATACATTGGAGGGAACATTTTATTCTGAGTATGGTTTTTTCATTAAAACATGTATTTCCAAATTTAAATTTGGAAAACGATTGTCTTTTGTTCTTCAATTATATTTTTCACAAACTACTCGAGATTGTCATATTGATTCCACACCAGAAATATAGTTATTGGTAATAATTTTAGGATAATTTAAAGGTCTTATAGGCTTATTATAATGAATTTAAAATTTTCATGTGTGAAAATAACTGTTTTACTGTAATAAATTCATTTTCATATTTATTATTTTATGTTCTGGCATTTTCAATATTATTAAATATTTTTTTCAGTTGGGAAAACATCTCTTATAACAAGATTTATGTATGACAGCTTTGATAACACTTACCAGGTAATTATTTTTATATCAATAATCTGAATATTTCATTTTTACATCATATTATCTATATGGAATGATTTGTAAACGAAATTGATGACTTTCATGTTGTTATCAGTTTCATGTTTTGTTACTAATTTCCAGGATTTTTGATATCTTACTATACATTTTTTTTTGTGCCACATTAATCTATTTTGACATGTTTTTTACAGAATTCAAAAGCAGATTTGTTTAACATATAGTCACCAATATTCTGTACAATCCTTTTCATAAAACATACTCTAAACCTTTTGACTGACATTTTTGGATCACTTTTATCTTCAGTAATATATAAGAATTAAAAATATATTTCTTCATGCTTGTGACTTGAAATAGTTAGACAAAAAATCATGAAATTACACATAAATCACCTTAGACATAAAATTGAAATGAGAGCATCCCTGAAAAAATACATATAATTGTGGAACCTCGACTTACGAATGTAATTCGTTACATAATATTATAAGCAAACTGAAACTCTGTTGTGAAACGTGACACTTTTTCATATCTCATCTACTGAAATCTTAATCTATGGAATATTCAATTAGACAGGATTTTTGTACATAATGTAAATTGATTGTAACCTGAACTTCTATTGTGTACTGGTTCTTACCTACTTTTGTAATGTTGTCAAAAATATATATAATTTACGAAAATTATCCATCTTTCCAAAAATGTCACGTGCGCAAGATGCATTTTCAGTTGTTAATAATGATGAACAATTAACCTGTATATGGTTTGGACGCGCATGTGCGTCCATTCAAGATTTGCTTTGAAGAAGTATAGACGTACATGTATGTCAAGCACCGAGCAATAAAATACTCGTACATATTAATTTACGTATCAAATAAACATACAGCAATAGTATTGCATACATTTAATAAAATTCAAAAATTAAAACTAGTCAATGAAAAAACTTTTACCCAATTGTGCAACTGTAATTAAAGAACTCACTCTGGAGAGGTTAAAATACTCCGAAATATCAATTTTATCATCAACTTGGGTTTCATAAATAAGATATTATATTATTTTATTAGTTTTCTGAAATGTGTACCATGTTTAATGTTGAAATATTCATATCTGCTTTCTTATAGGCATAAATGTTTTTATCTTTGGTAAATAAGTGATAATACTAACATAAAATCAATTTTACTCTGGGTAATTGTTTTCCATAGCTAAAATGCATCGAGAATTCACAATATATATCAACCGTAAAATGCTACTGCTAGGTGTTTGACTATAAAATTCTATGCCAGCAATAAAATGCATTTACTAGGTCACATGTTGCTCCCATATGTACTTCTACTTGAATTCGGTTCAGTTTTATTTTCTTGCAGATGTGAGTGCTGCATGCAGCGTTTATATTTACTTTTAACTGCATTTACAGACAAAACTCTCAAATTGATACTGCTATATAAATTAAAGGAAGTCAAAAGTATATTTAATCAATTTAAATGGAATCTTTTATTTTTTAAAGTCTGTCTCCTACAATAGCACAGTGGTCATGTTGCCCACTTGTGAGTCTACAAGTAACGGGTTTGATTCCGTGGTTGGTTGCAAATTTTTTCAAAAATATTTGTAACCAGAATATGAACTGATTTGTTTACTTGTAATTAACTACTATTAGTCGTAAAAGGAGACGGTATGTGATATGTGATTTTCATTATGGTATACGTGCCTCGTATACTATACTGCTCATTACTCGTAAAAACTGTCAGAGAATCTTTCTGCTGTGAAGGTCCCTCTCATAGCAGATATGAAATTTTAAAATAAGGTCAAGATTAGTAAGGTTCTGTTGGAATTATTTAACCTTTTCTGTGTCAGACATAATGTCACAACCCTCCATACTGTTAATTTTTAATCAAAACTAGAACCTTAATATTTCTTTTAAAAGTATATCGAATGTTTCTTTGTCATGTCAATGACCATATTATAATCATATCTGCGTTTTCATATTTTAAAATATTCAAATTTGTCTAACAATCTACATTTTAAGCTGTGCAGGCTAACTCACTTCTGGCATCTAATTAGTTAATAAAATTGATTCAGCTTGTAAGCTTTAATTAATAGAGTGGTGGGCAATAATGTGTATTAATGAATTTCTGTAATGTTATTATTCACAGAATATATATATATATATATCAATTTTTGTGTTGTGATTTGGTTAAATTAATGAATTGATATTCTTTTAGGCTACAATAGGTATTGATTTTCTCTCAAAGACAATGTACTTGGAAGACCGAACGGTGAGACTGCAGTTATGGGACACGGCAGGACAGGAGCGCTTCCGGTCGCTCATTCCTTCCTATATCCGGGATTCCACCGTCGCTGTTGTTGTCTATGATATTACAAGTAAATATCATTTTCAATATTTCATTTTAATATCCCATAACTAAGAGATTATGCTCTTTGAAAGAGATGCGAACTATAATGAAGATAAATTTCATTGTTTTGTAATGATTTAATAACATACTTTTATCATATATATACATACATACATACAGTGGAATCTCGATAACTCGAATTTCAAAGGAAATGCTAAAATTTTACAGTTAATGAGTTTTCGACTTAACAGCTTAACGCCCGGTGCTTTTTCGCTGAACTTTGCAGGGTGGCCGGGCGA
>JAPMAE010009068.1:0-10813 GCA_036584705.1 Rhyacophila sp. 25_7 | reverse complement strand
ATATATAAATTTTGCTGTACATTCGATACGTCCTTCAAAATGTGTAATTATTTTGATTTGATACAAGTTTAATTTTTAATATTAATTACATTATGTTATATTTTATTAAATATTTTCTTTTAGTGATCAATATGTATAAATAACTACACCAAAAGTATTTTATTATCATTTTTTTTTTTTATATTTTAGACTAGTGGATTTTGAAGGATGTATCGAATGTACAGCAAAATTTATAAATGTTTTATAAATATGCACAATATATTTATATATGAAATGCATAAATACTTATAATACCAAACATGGGAGGCAAACTTTACTACGTCAAAAATGGTACTTTTTCACTATGGCTAGTCAAAGTCGTTTTGGAATTGTTTCGCTTTCGTTATATTCTTTTCTAATAGGGTTACAATATAATTGAGTATATCAATGGAAAGAACATCGCAAGATATACTATACTATTTCGATATCTCACTTTGATAAAAATTGACATATTGTAGTAGAGTAAGCTAAACTATATATACCAATGTGTAAAATGAGGACATTTATTATAGAAATGTAATTAATTGAGTGAGACGATTTCTAAAAACAATAAATTTGATATGATTTTAGGAAAAAACAAAATAATAAAATTATCTATTTCGTAATGTAGACGAACTGTAAATAGTTGTTTTGTACCGAGAACGATATTGTTCTACATTACTGCACTCTTGAAACTGTTCTCAGCTGAACTGCGGCTTTTAAAAAGAATAAAAAAATATTGAAAATATTTGCATGTTAATTTTAAATAATCCTTCCACCATAAAACAATGTCATATTTTTTCCCGGTACATATTTCAAACAATAAATATTGCATCGGAAATAAAGTCAGATAAACAATAGTATATAGTAAAAAATGAATGAAACTGATATGTTGTTTCTTTTTTTTTCAAAGAATAATTTTTCAAGGAATGGATAAAATTATATTGAATGAATGGTTGTAAATAATTAATTTTGGTTAGTATTTTCTAACCAATTATTCAAATTAACTTTAATTTAAACTTTTGTAATAGTAATTAATCACGTGCAGAAGCTTATCCAAATACTAAAACACTAATTCGACTTTTATATATTAATTTTGTATACAAAATAATTCAAATATAATTGTATCGAAGTTAATTAGAAGTTTTCATTTAAACTTTGCGTAGGCTGAGGGCTATACCTTAAGCATAATGGTAAATAGTAATATTCAAATGAAAACTCACAATTTAACAAAGGTTGATAAGTTTTCAATTAAAGATAACTCTCAAATATTTCCAGCAAAATTTTAAACTTACTGCTCTATATAATATTTTATACTATTTGTTGGGCAGTATACTTTTCATAAAAGGTGAAAACTTAAAGTTTATTTTTGTTGAATTAATACGTAATAAAATGTTGTTTATATTTCTATTTTGCACAAAAAAAAGTTATAAATTTGTCAATAAAATTATTTTTCAACAGAAGTTATGCTCAATATGTCACTTTTATTTTCTTTGAAATATATCTACTTACTGCAAAACGAAGCCTACGGATCTTCGTGATGTAAAGATGTTTTTTTTGCAAGTAACTCAACCGATGTACTCGTACATTATTATTTCTATACATATAAAAAAACACACAATTTTCGTAATTTACATACTCCAAACTTCAATACAACTCTTAAAATGATAAATAAATGAGCAGTCTACTTCTTTATAAATATGTCTAACTATTTAAATATATTTAAACAAAAAGCACAAAGATATTCTACATTGTATCAGGAGAATTCTGTACAAAAAATAATTATTTAAATAAATATACTTAAGGTATTTTGTGAAATATAGTGACGATTATTTCATAGTGCAACACGTTGCTGGATATCAACTGTTGAAAATCAATTATATTTTATTATTGAGGCAACGATGTTTGAATGCCTATTTTTTACATGCCTAAATAATTCAAAACAATGAAAACAGAAAACATTTGCTGAAATATATTAAAGACAATACCACTTTAAATTAATTTTATTAATAATTAAAGGAAACGATTTAAAAGCACCCTTTAACAACAACCTGAATACACTACGGTGTATTAAATTCAATATAGCGCAACGTGTACAATATAAAATACAAGTAAAATAGGTTCTAGATACGGCTATACAATACCAGTTCCCAACATAAAGACTTTCATACACAGTGCTGTGAACAAATAAATTTTCTTTCGCATATAGCGTTTACAGTGAACACTGAAGTTATTACTTTTAGAAAAGTTTTTATATCACCGTTTATTTTGTAAAACGTGTTTTAGGGAAATTGTCTTTCTAATATACATACGTTAGCAGTTAAAATGTTGGGGCAAATATTTTGCTACATTTTAAAAATAATTTATTTATTATATTGGAAATAATTAGCGTTATATAAAGAATTCATATAACACACTGTTGTTAAAATAATAACACAGAATTTCTTCTCTTTTTAAATCATGTCAGGCTCTTTATCCAGATCATTTAGAAACCATATATATATTTTTTTTATATGTCCCTGTCACTGGCCAATCTTTTTGCATCTTTCTATACTATGCTGGCATCCAGTAACTCCGCCAAATACATGGTATGGTAAGATATGACAAAACCTTGTTGAATTGAAGAAAAAACATACGAATACTTACTTGAGATGCAATTTAGGCATTCTTAAGCCAAGTCCAACATCACATTGTCACTTTGCATGTGATGAGAGGTTGCATGATCCGTTTTCTCATCACCTCACTGCGCTTATAGTTGCACTACTATACTTTCATAATACGCCGCAGGCATCTGTTTTTAAAGCTTGGTAAACGATTATTTTGAGACTTTGTATTTATAAAGCTCATTAAAACATAATACCATATATTCGTATTTTGGCAAAATAACTAGTATGTTTATCATATTTTTCAAGAAAAACCAAAAAGTAAAAGATATTTAAAAACTAATTATGTAAAAAAATGATTTGATATCATTATAAGTATTTAAAATTTACACCAAAAGATTTATGCTGGATTTTGCTAAATCATTTGCTTAGAACGTTAATTTTTACAATTGTAGTGCAAATATAATGTATAAATCGTTTTCAAAGAAATTATTTGTAAATAATTGATTTACATGAAAAAATATTGTAATTTTGATAGATTAATAAGATATTTGTGTACCTTCAAACATATTTTTTTCTCTAGACACAACAAAAGTTGCTTAACAATAACAATTTTGTATTGAATAAGTATGCCCTACTATATAAACTTTTTCAGTAATGACGTTAATCAAATTATAGTATTACTCATTATTTTACGTGTATTTATTTAATTAATTAATTGGACATAATATGTGTTGATATTCTGTGTGCGAAATGCAATGAATTGATATATGATATAAATTTTATAATTGTTTTATTATGATAAATATACGTAATTTTTTGTATATATAGTTACAGACATAATTATTGTTTTATTATGAAAAAATATAACAGTTTCCTTAATACATGATTTAGAATATATCTGTGCTTTTCACAAGCTTTTACAATGTTTTATTTATTAATGTAAAGATAAAGCTTCAGTTTTTACATCAATTCATTATTTGAACTATCTCAATTAAACATAAAATGTAATTTATAAAAAAAATATAGTGTATATAAACATACCATGAATAAAAACGTAAACCCTTTTTACTAATGACGCCACGTAGGGACAGAGAAGTCTTTTATCAATATTTCCTAGAGGAGAAAATGCTTCCGAGGAGATCACAAACCCCCCAGGCAATCGTTTGGCTTTCTGGACTAATCCATTAGCGCTAATAACGGTAATAACATCTACGATATCTGTGGCTGTAATGCCAGGATTAGAAAACGATACCTGATCCTTTGGTGGTTTCATATTAGTATTTAAGTGTCATCTAACGTTAGTTGGTATTTAAAAGATTATCGCAAAGTGACGTTTTGAACCACTATAATATGAATTTGATTTCCTATTTGACATAAAAGCTTTAAGATGGATGCATACGATTATGGAACGATTTTTTCTGTATTAATAAACCAAAATCTTATCAAAAAAAAAATTAAATAAATAGTATCCATTTTTAAATAATTTTTATTTTCTTTAGTTAATGATAATTTTAACAAAGTTATAATATAAACAAAAGTATATTTATTTTGACTGTAAAAGAAAAAAACACAATAAAAATATTTAAAGAAAACACTCTTTTTTCATACGATGAAAATATTTCTCTGTAGTTGTGTTAATAATATATTTTTTAGAATATATACTATTACTTTAGAATATACTACTTCTGAATAAATGCTTTATGTCTATATCTAAGACGTAAACTACACTATGTCAATTTTTTGGCAAAATGAGATATTGACATAGTGTATTATTTCTCGTGACCTTCTTTCCAGTGATAAACTTAATTATGTTGTAGCTCTATTAGAAAAAAAGGAATATTACACTATGTTATATATGCGAGTAGTAACAGCTATAGTGAAAAGTGGAATTTTTGATATAGTGTGGTTTCTCTCCCACGCACAGATATTATATGTGAAGAGAAATTAGAATCTAATTTATAAATTCGTATTATACGACTTAAAATTATGACCGCTTAAATTTAAAATGGTTGAATTAAATTAAAATGCATTTTATAAATACCACTTGTTCTTATGTGGTAAGATTTATTGAATTTTATTTCTACAGATATTCACAAAAAATGTATATTTTGGAAATGCGCAACTTAACACGTCATTTGATGTTGGCAAAGAAAAGTTTTGATATTAAATAGCTTAATATTTATAGTTATATCCATGAAAGTATTGTATTAATGCTCAATATGTTAAATAATACAATTTAAATTTAAACGATATAAATGAAATAATAAAAGTACTCGTGTAGAGCAAGCCTTACAATCAAGTTACGTGAGGAATTATTTTTATTGTACAGCCGGAATGTTTGCCATCAAACGAACTCAAAATAATTTGTACCTATTTGTGATCAATCTGATTACTTGCTGATTAAGGCGGTGTTTTTATGTGTTTTCGTGGAGATTATCTGTTGTACAACAAATCATAATTCATAAACTGGATAAAATTACCTAATATTTTAATCGTTTTATAAATCACATTCATTATTTCTGTTCACAAGAATGTTCATTATAAAAAAAATGTTTTCGACAAAATCATTACCAATGCTCTGTGTATAAAGATGACTTTTGAATTAAATTTAATAAAATAATTTGTGTATATATTGTAGCGATAGCTTACAGAAGCATTTGTATATATGATAATGCTTACCTATTGTTTTTTTTATTAAAACCGATAAGGATATTAAAATACGAGCTAATTTTTTTCTTTTTTTTAATTCTACATTTCATACAGTTAAAACAACTTAAGATACAGAAGTTATTTTTCTTTTATTTTGTAATTTTTACTTCAAGTACAAACTATAAAGGATTAATCTGCCCAGGAATGAGTTTTTTATTTACGGTTTCACAATTAGGTGAAGGTTTATTCATTAATCTTGCTTTAAATTTTGAATTTTATTACATGTATGCAATACCATTATTGAGTAAGATTTTTTTGATGCATACATAATATAAACAAGTATTTTATTATTTTTCGAAGTAAATTTTGAATGTACGCTTGTACGCGTCCATTCTCTTGTACAGGTTTATTAAGAATATACAATTACATATGAATTACAATATTAATTTTTTTAAAACAGGACAGCGTTGATATGTTATTGACATATCATAAAGAAATGATTATATGTAATTATTAAAAGTGTGTTATTACTTTAATTAATTACATACGTAAAATATTGGATTTTCACGGTATCATTGAATTTATTAGAATAGATTTATTAAAGTATTATTTTTTTCTCTATTGATCAACATAGATTGTTACATATTAAAATATAAATCCATTAGTTAGATATGTAAGCATTAGTAAATTTAATGAAAATATGTATTTGTAATAATAGGCATACCTACTAATAACGGTGGAGAAAATCAAAACATATTGCTCTTAGGAGAGATATTAATTTGGCCGTTCGTCTGGCCACAAAGCTTTCCCTGTCCACAGTAAAACCACATCAGAGGAACTGGCAAAAGTAAACAAACATCAGACAGCACTAGAAGTGAACAATATGCAAGACTCTTGGTCGATAATATTTTAATTGCAATGTAAAGCGAAATTCAATGAAATTTTTGTATGTGTTTGATCCGTAACAAATGAAAGGTTATACACAATAAGATACAAATCATATTAATTTACCCGAAATTACTGAAAAAATGGAATTTTCCTTCTTTATAATCATTTAAATGCTTACTTTATATCGAGCAGATGGTTTAAAATCACTTCATGAAGTTTAGAGGAGTTCACTCAAGCTCAATATTAAATTTAAAAAAATAATATTTTCTCATTAAATAATCATGTGACTAGAATTCCATCTGTAGATGTTAAAAATAAATAAGCTTCGCAGTATTTTATTGTATCGTAGCAAATTGATCGTAAAATATATTTATTTTGGGTTCATGTATAAAAGAGAACAAGCCGATTTTTATATGATTATATGATATATATTGCCTTCAGATGTATGGAACAACATTTGTGCAAAAGATGCTTTCAAGGATTGTCTTTCATATTTCACACGTTCACATTTTTCTTTTAACGTGAATGTATACTGTTTTTAAAGTCCATTATGATATATAATATCGACCCTGTTTAGAAAAAATAATAGTTTTTTTAAAGATGTTAGAAGATGCAATAAATATTAACAAAGAAATGGGTTCAGAAAGTGATGATATCACTCGACCAAAAAAACGCTCTGCCCTCATTGTGTTGAACAGTGACGAAGAAGAAATTAAATAAAACGAGGTTCAATTAAACGAGAACAGAATATTTTTTTTCTACTTACGTTTTTTGTTTTACATATGTTTAACTAAGCAGATTTTTCAATATATTTTTTAGAATATATATTAACACTATTTAAGTAAAAAGGCATAACCATCAGTTTATTGAATAGTATTTTTATTTGAGAATCACAATGTATACAACTAAATAGACGTTCTGTCAAAAGGAATTTAGCTGAAAATCTATTAAGTTTATCTGGAAAGGAAAAAAAAGCGTTAACTCTTAATTTTAATGATTTTTGTTTAATAACCTTTTTAATTGTCAGATCAGAAAAATTAAACACCAATTTATTGGTCATCATGAACTTCAAGTTGGCGTTAATGAGAAATTAAAAATCATCAAAAAAGTTTTCTGGCCTCCTCTAAAATTTGTTCTGTGGTGGCTAATCCCTTTTATCTAAACATGGTCGATATTTATTAGACTGTATTATCAATCAATAAGTAGAATATTAATTTTATCATTTGTTTTTCTTGGAATTGATTCAATAAAGATGTAAGTTCATGTTTGAATGTATGTTTACGTATACATTCGTTTAATATTTACGATGCATTATTAATCTTATTGCAAAAAAATATAATTTTTATAGAAAATAACAGATTAAATGGTAATAAATTTATATATATATTTTTATAAATGGTATGTTTTCAAAAACTTTTTCTTATTTACAAAATAAATATAGCATTTTTAATATTCAATTCTAACATATTAAATTTCCCAATAAACGATTAATAAACTACATTTGTTTTATGATTCAATTTCTTATCGTCTGGTATACACTCCTCGTAAATAAAATGAGTGAGCTTCAGAATAGTATCGTTAAGGGGGTGTTCTACTATTTCAAAAGGCCGATTGTAAACTTTACATAAAAGCTTTGTCACGTAAAGGTGTACGTACCCGATGCTAGTTACTTATTTGTTGGCATAACAGTGGGGGATATTTGAACCTATCGCTTATACCTCGAAGAGAACTTCTCGAAAACTGATTCGTTACAAAATGTATGGACACTGGGACACCGAGTTAAAGTGGCGTCTAATGCTAAAGTTTAAGGTAGTTTATTCCATTTCGCCAAACTTTGACAGTCACTTGGGTTATTCAAAATTGAAAGAATTTCACTAGAAAATTAATGAAAGATAAAATATATGTAACATTATAAGTACTATTATAGAGATTGTTTTAACTAACAAAAATAAAAAAGTTTTAAAGTAATACTTGTATGCAAAAAAAAATCTTAAAAAACTAAAATAGGTCTTCATAGACAAACTCTGCTAAAGTTTTTTTTGAAATATATTTTTTTGAAAACGATTTCAAATATTTCATAATAAAAATATGGTTTTTTTATACATTTATTGAAAGCATTTGGTAAATTATTTAAACTTTATTAGTGGAATATTTTGATTTGTAAAATTTTACTGAAGAAAGTATAAAAATGTGTTTAACTTAATGATTTTTCACCAAGGATTGACAGTAAATAAAATAAAATCAAATTGTAAAAAAAATCTATGAAAAGATACAGAATACGTATTTAAAATTTAAAATGAATAATTAAAACGAAAAATTAAGAACAAGTCATGTGTCAAATATTTTTTTTAAAACTCTATATACCCTCCAAGATGAAGCATATGGAATCATCACAGTATAATGATTACTTTAAGAGTTATTTTTTTATGTGTAGTAGTTGTTAATTATTAACTCAACCATTTCGGGTCCATATCCTGGCTACAATACAAATGAATGAATATTTGATAATTTTTTCAACTAGCTACGAGACTTGAATCCATGACCCTCACTTGCTAGGCCGTGGGACTGTTTGGTTAGTAGATATCACATATAAGATAATGCAAAAATATTTATTTTATGATCGTTTTTATATCGATTTTAATAGCATCTCCAGATATTTGTAGATATATTTGGTTAAAATCAACTATCAGTTATTTATTGTCTGTATACTACGAGTGATTTTTTCGACCCACTACCTACTCGCCAGTACTCTCACAGCGGCGATTGTATACCTGTCACAGTACAAAAGAATCTTGTTTGTCATTTTGGCTATTATTATTCCAACTGTGCCCGTTGTGGCGGAGCTGCACGGAATGATATCACCATAAACCATAGTGTAAAAGAGATTGTTTAGGAATTGTAGATTGTCTTACTGCTTTACGACTAATCATCAAATGCAGTATCATATGCATCTAGTATGCTTAATGTTCAAACAGTTTGGCCGTCTAAGCCTGAAACCAATTAAACAAATTACTTCAAAATAAATAACATAAACTATTGAAAAAGTTTCATAATTCTTTTTGATAGACAGGTTAATGAGTCCTGGTAACAAATCCTTCTGATGCTGTTGTTTTAGTAAATCAAACAATTCCGCTTAATAAATACTTTATTTAACTTAGTTTTATATCAGGCATTATTCTTCTTCAAGCCATTTAGATTTTGATGTCTCAAAATATTGTTATATGCCACTCATTTGATATATTCAGCAGTTCTACAGAATACTGGTATTATTAAATAGAACGTGAGGAAGCTGATAAAAGACAGAAGTACAAAAAGATGTCATATTTTGTTTTTATGCTTTGGATCTACGGTCGCCTCTCTAACCTCACGAATAATTTATTTTACTATTTTTAATCTTGCGACCCACTTTTTAAATGGTATAGAATTATATAGAGATAAGAATTCTATTTAAAAATGTTTTTTTTTTAAATTTTATAATTTAATCTATGTTAGTGCAACCGACTCAAAAGGGTCTAGGGTTTGAATCCCATAGCTGACGAAAATTTCACAGGTTTTTCATGTGCATTTGAAACCAGGACACGGACCAAATTCGTTGCGGTAAAAACTAACAATTATTACTCGTAAAAACTGTAAAAACCATTTTCATATTGTGGAGATTCATATGCTCCGTTTTAGAGCAAATATGGTTAAAAGAAGAATATATTCGAATATATATTGATATTACAAACTTTTTTCAACACTTTTTGTTTTTCAAATTTTAGCAAATAAGTATAACGTTTGTTGATGATTCTTTAAAATACATTGTGAAATACGTTTTTTAAAAACTTTGAACAGAATAAACAAAAACAAATAATAATAAATTATTATTTATTTTTTTCTACTCTATTATACAATTTTGATATAAAAGCTCGCTTCTTTATTAGCGATTTTCTACATATTGTGACTATGTATTATATTAAGCTAAATTCCATATATTTTGTATCCGCATTGTTGACTTTCCAAAGTCGTAACTCATAAATATTGCAAGCTTAATCCGCAAAATACATTAAAAACGTTTATTATTAAAAAAATTAATGAAAAAACTCAAACCTCATAGTAAAATCATACATTGTTTACACACTATACGACACAAGGCATGCCCCGTCCATTCAGAAAATCCCTCTGTAATCAAATAAAAGAATTGAACTTTCATCAACATGATTTATATCAGTTTTTGAAAACCATTTTAACGGTTTATTTGAAAACCAACTGTTTTATTATTCATTTCTACGCAATGTAACAGGCGATGGAGGGTAGATTTTAATTTAATATATGGAATCAAAGCTTACGTATATTTATCAATGTGTCAAAACTGTCGATTTAATATCATTGTAACGGGAAGTCTGATTTTAAAAAATGTAACAAAGAATTATTTGTAACAAGTGTTATTTTTCATACTGACTAATAATATATTTGTATTTAAAGACGTTTTAAATGTTGAGATGTTCAATACACAACCAATATTTTTAAAATCTGTATTGAAAGCGTATTACTAATTTTAATTTATTATCTTGCACCATATCTTGACATATAAAGAGTCTTTCATTAAGTGCTTCTAATCTTTAAATTTAAATAAAACAAAGTGTGTGTGAGATATCATCGAATTTTTTATT
>JAPMAE010009062.1:0-10816 GCA_036584705.1 Rhyacophila sp. 25_7 | reverse complement strand
AACGAAGCATATGGATCTCCACAATGTGAAGATTATTTTGACAGTTTTTTTACGAATAATAATTGTAATTTATTAACTCAACCGTATCGAGTTCGTGTTCTGACTACAATATAAATGAATAATCATTTGAAAAATTTAGGCTGTAAACTGCAATGATTTCATTTATGATGCATAATTTTACATCTCGTACTCATTTTTACCTCTAAAATCTTCTCAAACTTTTTGTTTTCACTGTTTTGATAACTGTGCAGCATTGTCGTGTGTATACTCGTGTATATATAAACGTTATAAGTAAGTAAATTTTAAATTATATTTATATATACGAGTATACGTGTCTAATTTTTGTGAATGGCGCCGATTTCGCAAATCAAAAAATATTTAAAGTTTAATATAACAAAAAATGTATTCGTCTACGGGTTCGGATTCGTAAGTGTAAAAATGAACCCCGTGTAGCCAGCCACCCTACGACTCAATGGAAAAGCACTAAAATGCTCTTTCTATCTATCCCCTCCGATAAAAGGGGTTTCTCTCTAATAATATAGAAAAAAGGTTTAATTTAACAGGTCCGCGTGGGCGTGCTGTCGCCGCTTATGTGCGCATCTCCGAACCATATGGGATCACAATATCGAAGAGCCAAAATGTCGGTGTCGTTTCGGCGGGACGCTGATGGACACTTTGTTGGCAATTTTGTCCGAAATTGTTGCCCGTTTCCCGTCGACCATATTGAACTCACTCAATCTTTTCTTTTGAAAGTGATCGATGTGTCTGATGAACCGATATTGTCAATCTGAGTACGCGTATTACGCAAAGATGTTTCCACCTAATTTAATGTACAAGGCGGATGAATATTGGCAATTAAGTGCCTACTTGCCGTTTCGCTGATTTTATTAAACCTGTTTTGTCGTATACCTAGTTTCGACGGAGTAATATTGACTATTGGTTTATGGTTGTTCGGTGAATAGATTATGGAAATCATTTTTACCAAGTAATTTCCAATATGCGATAATTTCCATTTGATTAAACTCACATAGCGGATAGATAATTAATTGCCCACTTACATGTTCCGTGATTCTACGTAAAGCGTTACGTGATTTATGCAATTTCAAGCTACATCTTATTCTCATACATGTTTTCATATCTCAAAGCTATCGTAATTTAGCAATTTATTTACCATTAGTGAATGTGAAATTAGCTAACAAAACAATAATTCTTTTTTTTACCTTATGGTTTTACACATGTATGTGCAACGTCCGGTCCACGAGCCTGATCCGAATCTCTACTTCTTTTAGTTCGGCCTGATACATGTTTGCCGACTTTCAAAACAGTGACATAACATTCGATATATGTTATATGATCGTAAATAATGCGCTAGAAGCTTGCAGATGAAATTTATTGAGCTTCGGAAGGATTTAGTACTATAAATTTCACCACATTGTTTTGACGGATTTTTACTAACTGTATTTTGTGGAAGAAAACATTACAAATTGTCACGCCTTTGCAATATTTTTTTCGTTTTTTGTCAGCATGTATACGTGTAAACAGATTTTTTTAAAGGATAAAATACAAGATGTAAAAAAATTAGTACATGGATAACAGACAAAAACTTCTTAATTCTATGCTATTATCCTTGGGCAATAAATACTAACGCCAATACTGATAACCTCGTAGTTCACGTATAAGGCCAATCTTCACACTATTTTTCGTAATCACTGATCATCATATGATATTAATGTTATGTCGTCCATCATATAAATAAATTAAGCAAAAAGCAGCAACGTGTTATTCTTTAATTAATATTATCTAAATATATTAATATATATTTAATTCAATAATTTGGATCAGACCTTGAGACGGAGGTTTAATGATAATTTGACTCCAGAACTAGCAAATTTTGTCCATACATAGATTAACACAACGCATCGATCCCAATTTTTCCATCGTTGGAATATTATGAGTAAAGTATTACGAATATCCTGTTAATTATATGTTTCGTTTTAAATAGTAAACTGTTCAAAATCATGTTAATCTGCAATTTCGTATTATTCGAATATTGTACTTTTGAAATGGTGGTTATACTAACTGTGGATCATACCGACATTGTTTTTTTTCTTTATCCGCACCGAGGTTGAGCAAGTTGGATCTTTACGGTGTAAAGATTTTTAAAAATATATGTTTCTTTACGAGTACCATATATTAATTATTAGCTCAACAGTTTTGAGTTCATTTGCTTAGCTACAAATATACATCCATTTTAAACAAATAAATCACCGACTACGAATTCGAACCCATGTCCACTGAGCCTCCAATGGCATTATTAATATTATTGACTTATATTCACTTCTGTATAGATACGACACATTTTTCATGAGCTTCTAATGTTTGTCCATTAATGATATAGATATTTGGACATTTTCGCATTAAGAAAAAATGCTTCGAATTATAAAAAACGAATCTTGTCTATTCGATATCAAAACTTGCGTCCATAGGAATCTTCGAATTTATCCTCAAACTAAATTTTACTTTTACGATTCCACCGTGTCCCGTATTGTCGATTTAAAAACGTGTTGACCCACTTGCGCTGGTAGAAGGAAGGGTTGGGACTGTTTGGAGTCAGCCACGATATTGCGCGAGGGCTGGTAGAGGCTGAGGGAGTCCCGCGGAATTCGTAATGAGTAGCATTGCCTCGTGCGTCGAATCGCCAATTACCACTGTCAAACATACTATTGATAATAGTAATTTATTTAATCATGTTGGTTATTGGCTTTTAACATTATCTAGATAATGAACGAATTGATTTGTCAATTTTTCCTTGGCCCCGTACAGTGCCTACCTGCGTAACACATAAATAAATACTCGTACATCCCTAGCACCCAAGAAATAAAATAAACAAAAAACAGAAACAGCTAAATTATAATTAACGATCGTTTACACTCGAGGGTTAAACTCAAACAACGTTATCTACAAAAATGCGTTATTTGTGATATTATTTTACGTTCTTGGCTATATAATTGTCAAACAACGGTATGTCAATCTTTTCTAGTTTCTTCCTAAATCGTCTGTAAAGCTTAACGTTAATTACATAAAGTTGCTTTTGTTTAATATAAAAAGACTATATAAGCTGTTAGCGTTCTTGTCACAAGAAAAATCAGATTATCAAACAACAACAGATTATAACATTTGAATATTATGTTTTAAATAAACATCTACTTTCGTGAGTTCCCAGATAATAAAAAAAGCTTTTTGGCTCTCCTATAAAGTTGCACATTTGTAGATAGCGTTGTTTGACTTTAAGCTCTCGATACAAGACATTTATTGAATTTTCTCTACTTTTTACTTAAAAAGGCATTTATGACATCGTCCGCTACAGGAGAACTCCCATGATATACGTGTCCCGTTACGAACAGTCAAAAAGTTAATAAAAACCACTACTTTACCATTAATCTCCGCGCTGTAGAAATATACTCGTATACGACTAAATTTTCAATCTTATCTACATAATGTTATAGTATAACCAATTAATTACAATTACGAAAGTAATACTAATCAATTATCGAGTTATAAACGCTCACGCGAGTTATCTAAATGTCGGAAATTAGGAAACGCCTAATTGAAATTTTATTCATATTAATGGTGATCAGAATTTAAATTTTATTCAACACAGGCGAATTTTCGTAGTTTGAAATGTACACGAGTTCACTTTTTGTTACGATTAATAAGCTGGAACGAAATTACGTGACATGAAGATAGACACTTCAAGAACTTTTCATTCAGCGGCTTTATTCTCATAAAAAGATGTACCGCGACAGCAAATCTGCCGAAAAGCTTGAGTGATGTATCTCCATACGTTTGTCTCCTTGAGTTATTGCTGTTACGAGGCTATAGGAGTATATATCGCTTTCAATGCTACACTCGTTCTACGCTTCAAACCTAAAATGTTACCTGAATTCTGTTGTAATTAGCAAGACACGTCACGTTTTTAGTTTACTTTTCAATATTTCAAACTTCTTTATTCAGTCCTATATTAATTTCCTTAAATATATGTGTTTTATTGTGTTAAAATCTTGCTTGTAGATTCAATAGTTTTCCTTACTCGAGTTGAATACCACCATATACATTGATTTTTCTACGGACAATTTTTGTATGGTATATAATATTATACATTTCTTTAACTCGCTATAAATCAGTTTATATGTTATGGCACTATGGAATGCATAAATATTTCTCAAGCGTTTCTGCATATATCGCGATGCTATTTCTACATCCCTTGCCGATACACTCTTGTTATTCCATCAAATAGATTCTTAATGTCTCTAGATTTATTGTATCTAACATCGTGACCCGCCGACTAGAGTTTCTTTGCCATCAAGGCATTATTACTGTCTTGTATCAATTTCTTGCCGACCGCAACGTGACTACGGATGCGAAATACTTGGTTTTCTTTAACTGTGTCCAAGTATTCTTTGGAGCACCTTATTTTTAAATACATGCATAGCCTCTTCATATTTCACTTCAAGCTTTTTAAAAGCTTTAACACTTCTTTAACCATAGAGTTAATTGTGAGTTTTATTAATACTGATGCAGTGAATGATATTATTGTTGTCAATCTATAAGCAATCTTATTTTACGCAGTGAAAAGTCTTATATCACCACCGTTCAGGCAAAAGTCACCAACTCTAAAAACACAATTTTGAAATATCGCAATTTGCAAGTTTGGACATGAAGGAACAATGAGATTTTAATATTTTATTTACATTACATAATTTTATCATGTCTTCTTAGTAATTTCTTACAGTATTTTTACTTTTTGATTTTAATTAATACATCTGGAAGGTTTTGAAACAGGCAAGGAGAGTGAAAAATATAAGTAAGAATTAACGTCTTCAGGAGTAGTGACGCACATATGCGTCCACTCAAAATTCGATTTGAACAAGTATAAACGTCTAGTCAACATCAAGCAATAAAATACTAGTACGTATTATTTATGCATCAAATATATATTATGCAATAATAGAATTGCATATATTTAATAATATTCAAAATATTAAGCTAGATTTATGAAAAAACTTTCACCGAATTGTGGAACCGTAATTAAAAACTCACATCAAACAGGTTATGACAATGTGGTACTTAATAAGTATTATTGATTGAAATAGTTCTATTATTTTTTATGCTTTACCTTATAAATAAATACATAAGGTAATTAATTAAATCATTTTTTGACGAAAAAACTGACACACTAATGAAAAATTATGAAAATTTGCCTAAAGTTAAGAAAGATTAACATTTTTTTTCTACTGTCAATCCTTGGTGGAAGACTATTATAATGAAGTAGAACAATTGTTTTACATATATATCCACAAAATTTATTGAAAAAGGTATTTTCATGACCGGTTTTGTCCGTTAAGACATTGTCAAAGCAATCAACTTAACGGACTTGTTAAGATGTTATCAAAATTACAAACAAATAATTCGAATTTAAGAAAAAAATTACTAACTAATGTACCTCTGTGATTTTTTCATCTTAAAGAACATAATTGTACTCTTCGGGTGACATACTCAACTCAAAAACAAACTCCTTTTTTAGGTTTGGTGACTTGCCTGAACGGTGGCGAATTATTTACACTTATAATTGTGACGTAATCATAAGGAGTATGAAAACATTTAAATTATATATCATTCGTTTTTTAGATGTGTAAATTTCTTAACCAATATTATATCACCTAGTATACAATATAAAAATGCTATAAGATAAACGTTGCAGATGAGCGTGGCAATGTCAGCCATGTCCTTTAGCGGAGATTCGTGCGCCGTTACAGCAATAATAATATGTCTCGTCTCAGTTGTAAAGTAAACTTTCCCTCTTATTATAATCGTCGTCTGTATTCCTGTTTGTTATGCGGGGCTGTACCCACTACCCACTGCCTCCTATCGTTATGCACAGGGTACAGGGCACGTTACAAGCCGGGGGTGGTGAAATAACATCGCGGCTTTGACAATAAAATTTTATGAATATAAATGTACCTCGATATTAACATGTTATTATTTCGACTACATTATGCGACAGACGTTTAGTCGTTTTTTATTCGTCGTCTTGCATAATACATATTTGTTTTGTTTTTAAATTGGTTTTCTTGAGGTTGTCTATAAAAAAAAAACTATTTTTTTTATTATTTATCTCCCTACGTACGTGTGTGCGTTTATTCATTTTGATAATTTGTATTTTTGCAAATTATTTTCTATTTTGCTGACATCAACTTCTTTACACATATTGACTATTATTTCTGACGTCAGATATCGTGAAATCGCTCGCATATTGGATGATCTAATATACATAAAATCGAACTAAAATAAGTTTTTAACACTTTAATTACACTTGACGAAACACGTACGTCATAGTCGTTCCATCACCATACGCCCGTGATATTTTTTTTTTACTAGCCCACATCGATTGATGTTTATGTATGCGTTCTGGTTTTATTTAATTCTACCTCTGATTATTTTCTTTTTTATTTTTTATCTAGTACATAATAGTGGGTATTTATATGTTAAGATGTCTTATTTATGAAATACCTAAGAGCCTACTAACGTGTGTTTTTTTCTTTTCTTTCCAGTTGAACCTATACCAGGAAAACATCTTCCTCTGGAAGGTTATGAAGCTGAACTGGAGAGAGATCATGCTTTGCCTACTTCCATGCCAAACGCTGACATACTGAAAACGAACAGCAACCCCACCTATCACAAACCAAGGTAAGTGAATGTGTTTATCTTTTCGTGCAAATGTCATAAGTTTATTTTCAATCTCCGGACACGGATTTGAATAAGAAACCTGTGTGTATTTAGAATTATACTGTAGACGCATATATTTTAAACTTTCAGTTCACTGCTTGTAGATAAGGATTGTATAATTTATAAATGTCGAAAAAATCTACGAAGGTTTTCAGAGTATCACATTGGAAAGGCGCGTACTGTAGTTGACGGGGTGGGGTATAAATAAGCTTTCCAAATAATAAAACTCTGCTACAAATAATATTATATCTGCTTTGATAAGTCGATAGCTCAGTAAAATTGTAAAATACCGATGATTTTAATTCTGTACAGATATACAATAAATGTTTTATTATTTCAAAAGAAGCTACATTTTAATTTATTATTATTATTAGCAGGGCTGTGGAGTCGGTTCAAAATTTACCGACTCCGACGTGGATTTTTATTTTATTTTATAATTTGCTTCGTCTACCTAATTTATTTACATTGACTTATTGATGTTGATATTGGTGTACATAAAAAAGTAAGTACATTCGAACACTGACATTTTTTTTTTTTTAAATTATATAAAAGAATAAAATCAAATTTTGAAAATAATTAGACAAATTACATTATTAAAAAGAAGAAAATACTTTAAACACCGATTCCGAGAAAATGTCCTACATTGTGTAGTCCCAGAATTCCAATTCATATAAATTCGCTGACATTTAACACAATGTAATCTTATTCATTAAAGAAAATAAAAAAGAAGTCCGAGTCATCGATTTTTTCCGACTCCGACTCTACCTAAATTGTCACGACTCCGCGGACTCCGACTCTGACTCCACATCCCTGATTATAAGTTATTAATAATTTACATGCGGTTTTAACTTCGAAGAATTTATAATTGTTTAATTACGGCAATATATTTCGAAACCCACCTTCAATTGTACTTTTTTTTACTGCGTCGTTAAATCTGTCTACAAAATGTTTCTCGCCCTAAATTATTCGTTCACACAATTTATAATATATTGTGTCAATTAGTATACGTAGGATTTTATTTCATTGGAATCAAAGTGATGATATTGGTCATCGTTAATTTAACGCTGGCTTTTTCTTCGCTTTTTTTTTTCATTTAATATTTTTAATGTGAAGGTGTAAATCTTTCGAAACTGTGCCCACACTTATGATTATTATTTAGTTTTATTATAATAAATAGCGTTTACCTCCACGAAGTAAATGCCGTTATGGTAAAAAAATATCGGATAGTTCGCGTAGACGTGTCGGCCATGAGTTCTTTGTAAAATGATGCTCCTTTCAGTTATTAAAAACCTTTGATAATATACACTGTGTGTTTAATCTTGCATTTTTGAAAATTGTAATCCAATAAATCAACTCATAATATCAACATTACACCAATGGATTCAGGTATGTCGGCTGTTTTTTTTTTAATTCCATATACGCTCCGAAATTGGGCATATGGGATCTTCATACCATAAAGATTTTCTTAACATTCATTTTTTACAGCTAATAGTTGTTAATTATTAGCTCAACCGTTTCGGATTCGTATTCTGGCTACAATACAAATACAAAACCATTTGTAAAATTTACAACCAACATGGCCCTCGAACCCGTGCCCCCCGGGCCGTGAGTCAGATGCCACTATCCACTCACCTTCGGAGGCCATCTTGAGTAACTATTACAAATTAAATTAAATATGTGGGTATTAAAGTAACTTTCTAAAACTCTTAAATTATTTAAATAAATCAACATTCTCACGAAGTCTCTCATGAAGACTAAGATATACAAATATCAAAAAGATTATTTAATTAGCTTGTTTCATAACAGAAATAAACACTTTATTCTAAAAAATGTCTATAAACGTCATTGAGATATGTTATATCGAATACACATCCATCCAGTACACATATTTAACGCACAGTTATATAAAAGAACAGAATATTATTTATGAGAAAATAATAAAGTTGTTTTCATGTTTATACTTTCATGAAATGAATTAAATACCATGATTGACAAAATAATGTAACAATACAATAAAGTTTAATTTGCTTTAAGTAATACTCTATTATGTTATATAATTTTTATTTATATTATGATAGGCGAGAATATGGGTTTTACTACCGGAAATACGTTATAAATAGGGCAAGTAGATATACAATGTAAAAATGTATGATAGATAATATACACTAGCTCGTATTATCGCAGCTTTTCAAAGGCGGTAAAGGGTGAATAAAACCGGTAATTGCGGAATTAATATTTGAAAGCGAGCCAAGTTACTTCAAGGTAGTGCCTGCCACTATAGCAATGTTAGGGTATTTCATTGTGATCAAAGTTAGCAAAATTTCTATATATATAATTTCATTACAAGCAATATAAAGTTATTGTATTTTTTACATTTAATAATTGAATTCATAAGTAAAACAACATTAAAGAATACAAGAAAACGAATTTAAAAAAAAATCTTTACATTTGCCACATTATGATTAAATGACTCAGTTTTTTGGTAGTCTTTACACTAACAAAGTTTTTTATTATAACTTGTTTACATTAAAAAATAATATTACAAAAAAACTATTAGGTTAACAATTTTTTTTTTTTTTAAATATTTGGTAATAGAAAGCCCAAAATTGAAATAGCTTAAAGACTTAAAGCAGAGCTTTATCTATCAATACATTTATATTAAACGTAAGTGATAACGGCAATAATAGAATAATTTATTTAGATAGTGTTGAAAATACTTAATCTTAATCTTAATAAAATACTTGTCATCAATTTTATTTTATATAAATCCTTGAGTCAATATCATTTGAACAAAGTAATAAAGTAGTTTTTTATGCCATCATTATTAGTAAAAATGTTATAAACTACAAAATCGTTATTGTTTCATGATTTTAGTCATTAATATTTTCATTTTTCTTAAGCATACGGTTATAGTTTCATAAAAAAATATGATTGTTTGAAATTTCAGTAAACATTATGGTAATTAAAATTCTAATAACATTTAATAATTACACATTTTCACGTGTCTCTTTACTGATCTTAAAATGGAATAGTTTTTTTATAAAAAAAACTGTTATTTATTGTTTATAAACTGAAAACATGTTTAGTTTATTACAATGGGTGACTCTACAATAAAGATGTCTTTTGCTTTAAATAAATAATCATATGTTGCTTAAATAAAAACACATGCATAAAAAGGCGATAAGAAAATATTTATACGTAATATATTTTTCAGTATTAGGTATCTTTCATTTTCAATTCATATAGAAACTCTTCTATCTAAGGGCGAAACATATACCAGATTCTTTTATTCGCCACTGGATGCATATATAATGCAGCTGCACTCATCGCATTGTAATGATGAAAATTGAATTTCCAAGATGTGGAAATTGATTCAGAACAAATATTAATTACCCGCTAGAAAGCTCTTGTTAAGTGGACATTTAACGAGCTTGGAATATTCATCGGACGATTTATTCAACTCTCCAGAATAGAGCGATACAAAAAATATGCGTTTTTTATGCAAAATGTAAATTATTCTACTCCCGGATTTGAAATGAAGTAAAAATTGTGCATCTGTTTAAATGAATGAAAACTTATAACTCTTGAATGATTTAAATTATTTTATTATATGTTAATCTTGAAAAATGAGAATATATTTTTGATTAGTTTTATATTGAGCTCTATTATAGATAAACAGATAACAATTCAGATAACATATGAAAATACTTGTATAGATATTTAATGTCTTTTTAAAATTATTTATATATAAATGCTCTTTTATTTAAAGACACATTTACTTCTAAATTAAAAGGTCTCATTTTTAAAACTTACAAAAAATTATATCAAAAAATTATATGACTTATACCAAATACTTTAAATTTATGGTTTTCAGATCATTCGTAGAAAAAATATTATATAGGGTCTTCCAATAAGGACTTCCGAACTTTGACAATTGGTAGCGGCCATATTGTTGAAGCGACATCTGTCAAATCAGCTGTCATTTATTCAATCTGTTTTTCCAAATCACCATGGATGGATATAGCGTTCA
>JAPMAE010009061.1:0-10817 GCA_036584705.1 Rhyacophila sp. 25_7 | reverse complement strand
AGTAAGAGAAAACATACACCACGCACCTGAACATACAGGTCTAGAGGCATTATTCGTTTATTTCAAATGAATCAGTTTTCTTACACGAATAGGTATATTGATAAATCGCTAAATTGCTAAAAATCAACGCTTATTTTACGTAACAGCTAATTTCAATATATTTTCCCCTGCTGCGCCTGGTCTCCGTCTGTTACGTCGATAATCCCATTTTAGTAGCTAACATGGTTTATACTGAAGCACATCAAGGCTTCGTGTTTTAAAAACAACCAATTTGCGATTGCAATGCAAAAAAACCTTTTCGGCGGCGGTTCAATATTCCTTGCAATAATGCCTTTTCTAACGCGAGCATAATTTGGTTCTGGGTTAAGCAGTTGGAAGAAACTGCTAGCACACTAAAATCTATTTAAACATTGCCCTCACCCTCTACCAGAGCTAAGAGAGCGGATTATAGTTAACGCCATATTCTATGAACGAGCCGTAAAAAACTTCAGAGATCGTCTCCAAAAGTGTGTTACTGCTAACGGCCGCCATCTTGAGGTCATAATTTTCCAAACTAAACTTTCGAAAATAAAAACATTTTTTCTTTATACATGTACTCCCATTAGTTTTTTTATAATTTTTCAAAACTGTTCAATTGGTTCTGCTGCACTCTGTATTCTTGTAATCCAAGAGTCCCAGATTCAAATCCAGCACTGTTTACGATAATTTTAGGTGTTCGTTAATTAATATCTGCAGCCAGGACAAGACCGAAATGGTTGAGCCAAAATTAACGACTATTACTCGCAAAAAATGATAATTAAGGACATCTATATATAATATCCCATATGTTCCATCTCCGAGCGGACACGAAGTAAAAAATAATAAAATAGTGTTTTGTTTCAAAAAACACTTCTTTTGAGTCTGATGACAAGTCTAATGGATACTTATTATACTTCCATTTTTTACAGTAGATGTATGTAATGACAAAATGTAATACTTTATCTTGATACATTTTCTTAATGCGGTTATTAATCATGAATAATAATTTTCTATTGAACTATTAAGAATAGAGACATAATAACTCTAGGCAGGTTATTTTACGCTTAATTACCTTACCAACGAGCTAGAGGTTGTTCAACATTTTTATTACTTGAACCTCTCGTGTATCATTTGTTATTTTATACTACTGGTAAACAATTTATTTTCTTACGAAAGCTCGTATTCTCGCTCTCATTTAAGCAATTGTAAGTACTCGTAGTTAAATAATTATAGAATTATATTTTGTGCTTTATTTATTAATCGCGGTTATTGGCCGGTATAAATAACACTGACTAAAAAAGAATACACCCAAGTCTGTTTTTACTTAGAGGGATACATACATTCCTGATACTACCGAATAAACAAACCATGGAAAAATACACGAATATATAAAAAAAAATTGAGATATATCGCAAATGACATTAATATCTATGGTCTCTTTTATTTCACTGATTTTGAATACAAACAATACATATTTTTTATTCTTTTCAGATTTTTAAACCGTTTTAAAGTGAAACACAGTATAAAAAAATAATGGGTTCTTTTTCTTGGGCCGTTTTATTTAGAAACAGTGTAAAAAGAGACTATGGCGTACTTTGTGGAATTTTATATTCTAAGATTTAATATTTTACTACAAGTGTTGAATCTATCAAAATAATAAAAAATGTAAAATAAAATAATCAATACGTTAGTGTAAATATAAAAATTCAGAAAATTATTGTATATACAGTCGAAACAAAAATTAGTATTAATTTGATTCTACTCGCAGTAAAGTTATCGGTAGAAAAATAGTTTTCAAGTTTGGTTTCAATAACAAAGATTCCACTTCAAAATAATAACGTGTTTCGGTTCTCACTGTTTTACATCTTAATAAAACAATGAAACCGATATTGTCAGCGACACAAAATTCTCCCTTTATTAATATTAAGTGATATATAAATAATTAGCAACCGATTTTGCGAAAGTTTTCTATAATATTAAAAACTAAACACAGTTATATTAAAATATGTTGTTGTTTCTTTCATTATTCAAAAGATCAAATGAATAAACTCAGATATAAATTGTATAGTTAGATTTTATCATTTTTTTATTATATAACACTAAATTGGTTCAATATATATATGTTTTTGTAAAACTCGTATAATTGGTAGTTAAAAGTTTATGGAAATATAACACATGTAGTAAGTGTTAAAATAGCGTTGTTGTAATGAAACTGTCATTTAATGAAATTGTATGTCACTGAAGTTTGAAAAGGGCTGTAGGCTGGTTGTTTATGTAGGAATTCTGAGAGCGAATAAAAAAGAGGTTTCCTTTGAATTATTGCGTAGGTTTTGTTTTCTGTGTAATAATTAGTAGCACTTATTTTCCGTGCATGTTAATTACACTAAGTGCAGTGCATTAAATTGTTAGTGACATTTTTCTCAATATCGCGTAAGTTTTTGCGGTTTCTTTATCAAACGTGTAGTTAATTATAAAGAGACAGACAATCACATGGCAGATCAAAAACAATAATTATATTGATATGTGTATTTTTATGCACATGCATACCTGGTATAGTATATTAACTAAATTATATGGATGCATTATAACCACCATGTTTAATACTATAAATTTCGATTGGTTGAGTGATATAAACAGCTTAAAGTAACATTAATTTATAAAAGTCTAGTTTAAATTAAAATAATGACACAGTTTTAAATACTTCTTAATAAAGTGCATTCAATAAATCATGAAAGAAACAATTAAATAAAACTATATTGTTATTTAAATATAGCAGGTTTCCGGACTAGATTTCGTGATTTTTTTTTTTTTTTAGTTTAAAAACTGGCGTATTAAAAATATATAAGGTTCGTCCATAAACTATGTAACGCTCTAGAAGAGGAGGGAGGAGTGACCACCTACGTTTACATGGCGTTACAAGGAGGAAGGTGGATTATTTGTTTTACGTAACACTTTTTTATTTGAAATATCGTAAATTGCATTCTTATTTAAAGTGGGAAGTTACGTAACCTTTGAGAGTAGAGAAGAGAGGTGTCAAGCTGAATGTCTACATGGTGTTATATAGAGGAGGCGAGGGTAAAAAATGTAAGAAAAAACGTTACATGGTTTATGTACGCTGAAATAACTTTTAAAAACAGTTTGAAAGAATAAAATTTTGTAAATATAAATGTGGTTTACTTGTTAACGCTTCTTAATTTTCTATAGTTTTTCAAATTACAGGCTGCTCTATTGAAGGTTATTCTCTATGTGCTTATTTTCTGAAATATATTTCTTTCAGAAAAGTTTTATACAATTTTGCTCTATATATAAATAAATACCCATTCGATAAATTGCATTGTTTATAATATAGAGAATATAACAAAGTATATATAATATATGGTAAAATTACATGTTTTTAATTGACTCGCTCAATACATCGGCAAATTTATTAAAATAACACAAATTCCAAAGTTTCATACTAAATTGGCGATTATTTTAACTGGAATAAAAATATATTAATATGCTAAACCTACTGATAAATTAAGCATACTTCAACAGAATATTAAGTAAATTATAATGTACCGTTTTAAGACATGTTAATTAAACTTTTTCCGAAGTCCCACCGATAGTGTATCAAATAAATAATAACTAGTATGGCAGAGCTTTCGACGATAAAGCTATTACGTTACTTTATGACCCGATGAACCGGATATGCTGTCTCAGTACAATATTTATCTTGAGATCACGATGTTTGCGTGACTTACCATAGAAAAGAAAGGCTGTGAATATTTAGTCTATTTAAACACTTTAAATACATTTTCATAGTTAATATGAAGGCAAAAAATAACGACTATATTAGAGTTGAAAATAATTATCATCAGAAAATATTATATACAATTACATTCCAGCTACAAAAAAAATATTTAAAGGTTTTAGTCACAAAACTTGTCAATTGGTGACAAAGTATTTGATTTGTTTTCTGTTAAATAATATATATCGTCGGTATACTGGTAAAACGCTCTAACCCGAAAATTGACCGTTTTGACGTATGCAGTTCGGCAGATTTTTTCACGCTCTATTACGAGTACTTACTATAACAAGTTTAAATTTTAATAATCACTTTTCTCAAAACACGGTTTTTTTTACTTATCCCATTTAGCCAGTATACAGACGATATATCCACAATCATGATGATGTAAATAATACAAAGCAACAGTAAAGCCTTTACCAGAAGTAGTAATATATTACTAGATAAAAATTAGGATGTGTATTTTCTTATTGTAACCGAGATTTGATGGTTATGAAGCATTTTTAAGCGAATACAAACTCGAAAACACTCAATGATGCATAACTAACTAATGGCAAAGTTTATTTACAATTGAAAAATTATCTTATAATGATAATAATATTGTTTGCTTGCATAATAGCATAAACTTGATGCCTCTATTTGGTTCAACGTCTATATTAAAAGGAAAGCTCGTGATTTGTTGTTCTTGGTATTGGCACCCCATCGTTTAATGAGTGCTTGCCGGCAAAACATAATCGCGGCCAGCATTATCTATAAGCCTCGAAACCTTGGATAAAAGCCGTGAGATTAAATTTAATAGCAACCATAACAAACCATAAAGATGTTTTAGTTAATTGAAACATTGATTTACTTGCAGTTAAATCATTACAGTGACTGTAAACTATATGTTTTGACTAGTTTCTATTGGACAACGTTAATTCAAACTTCTCTAAATATTTAATCATAAATAAAATATATACATTATGTAAGTTCTCTATGAATATTTCACATGCTTAGCCGTTTAACATTTGAAAGTGATTTTATTTTTACTAGTAAAATATGTTATATACAAGTTATTATTATGATAAAAATAAACGCTTTAAACATTTTTGTTGAGTGAATTTTTGGAAGAAAGACATCATCTTGGTATAATAATGTAGTTTCTATACTTTTTTTGCCAAAATATGTTTAAAAATTCAAGGTTACATCTTTCTCTAAACACACAATAATTTCAGGAATTCTGAACACATTTTTAAGAATCATTTAAAAAAAATAACGAAACATCGTATTGTTAATATTAGTATTAGAGAAAAATAAGAAAGTATGTATTCAAAATAAACGTACAAAAATATTGTACTTTATTGTATTAATCTTCTTCCAAACAGGATGCATGGATTTTCATAGTGATTGTCTTATTAATATTTATTACAGTTTAAAAATATATAGTTGTTGTTGCAATTATAGCAATTAACGCTTGAATACTAGGTGACGTACTCGTATATGTGCGTTTTTCATATTAACCTGTATGACTATGTAATGTACGCGCTGGCGCATCAACATCATATAAATTATAAACTATCCCGTCACCTATGTGTTAATTAGTGGGTCAACATATTTTGCCTTATATTTTGATTTTAAATACACGAATTCACACACTGATAATCATCCAGTGAGTTTACTGTGAGTAGTCGTATTGATTATTATAAAATGCCCATGAATGCTGAGAACATTAAAAAGTCAACATGTTTTTAAAATGCAATAGTTAAGTTTGGATTATTTTTTGATTACATTATAAATCCGCATTGAACATCTTGAGAGTATTTAGTTATGCAAAAAGCAGGCAGTTCACAAACTATAGCACATAAATAAGTACCTTTTTGTTAAGTGTGTTTATTTAAATCAGTGATCCACAAACTTACTATTTTCATGAACTCCTTCTTATAGCAAAAACCTGACCATAAACCTCCAAGTGAAATAACTTTATATAACTGCATTATATAAAAATGACAAATTTAACTTTAAATTCTTCAATGGTAAATGGTGACTTTTTTGAGAACCCAATACTGACCCGCCAGTATACGTAACCATGATTACGCGCAGTCGCCTTTCTGATAGTTTTACGAATAAAATATTTTTTCCTTATATTACATTTTAAACCTGTCCGTAGCGGAAACGCATGGGACGGTATCACCATGCATTTTAATACAAAAAAGTTAATATAGGAAATAAATGAAAAATAGTATTTTTATCTAATCCTCTATGACATGACGTGGCATGTGTACCCAGTGTGCTGCCAACTTAATCGACCCGAGCGTCCAAGCTCTAGGACGATGAATTAGTTAGGAAGTCTGCGTAAAATTGCTCCCCATAAAATGCCGCAAATTAAAATTGGCTCTTACCCTACCTATTGGATCCGTGTGGGAGAGGATTCTGGTGAACAGCTCCGTACGAGATGAAATCGTCAGCAGACACTCTCGTAGAACTTGTGTCAATCGGTGACTGTCATGTTGTGAGCTTCTTTTTAACTTTTATAATAATGAAAATTAAAAACGGACCCTCTGACACGGTCACAAAAACCCCTGGGGGTTCATATGAACAACCGCTTTAAATAAAAAACTGTTATACCTTACAAAAACCTATCAGGTGACTATTATGTGTCATTAATTTTATGCAATACTTATAATTTTTAAGTAGTGTTTTTATGCAGATCAATCTTGACACATTCGGCGATTAGACATTTTTTTAACGAGTTTGTGTAATTGTGTATGCAAACAATATGAATGATTTGTTCAGAACTAAAACAATGTAATACATGCTTTCTTAATTGTATGCTGGCTACTTGCTGCAAACCTAATCTCGAGTGATACTTTGAATAGAATTTCGATAAACGTATGGAAGCAGAATTATAATTACCACAGATATTACAAGTAATACGTTTTCAATTTTATTCTTGTACATATTAGACTAAAATTAAACATTATTTTAATGACAAATTATGCTAGTTGATGCAGTATATATTATATATCCCAGTTTTATTACAAAGTCACTTTAAGCTTAAGGCATATTTTTATATTTAATATTACAACCCCTGTATCGGTATGAGTGTGTCCAATCTGTTTTTTGTTAGTTATGCACCTCATATCCTTATTACAGTTACGTGTTGATATTTGGCTTAGGGTGAATATATTTTGCAAAAGAATCAACGCGTGTGGTGATCCGATATAAAAACCGTAAAATAGGGAATTTAGTTTAACGCATTTCTTGGGGTAAATATTGTGCTATTTCATCTGGTTAAATACAAAACTATAACGAACCCTAAATTTTATGTTTAAAACTATTATTATTAAGACGCTACTCTTCATTAGGGTCTACTACACAAATAATCTCTAATCTTTTTTATCTACAACTTTCTTATCAGTATTTGCAGCCACGATTATATACGGCCGCCTTCCTGATACCGCATGAGTATTTAATTTTATATATAACGATTCTAGAAAATTTTGATATTTGGATGGGTAACTCCCTAATCTTTTCTATCTTTAATTTTATTCTTCCAGTCGCACATAACAATTATCGTTGTATATTTTGTGACGTACATTCTCTTCCTCCTCGGCCAGCCGAAGAACTGAGCACATACTGGAGTTTAATACACTGGACTTTCTTTTTACGCGGTTTTTTTTACATGGGTTCGAAATAATACGGTGCTACCTATATCCTTTGTGTGTACTTATTATTCGGTACTACGCTCATCACAACGTAGAACGAGCTCTACAACAACTCTCAACGTGATTTGACCACATATGTTTGCTATTTAAAACATTTTTGTAAATATTAAATAAAAAACATCCTCAAAACTCTTATGGTCAAACTAATGATATGCCCCCTTTTAAGTTTCAGAACTTTGAGTTGAAAAATATTCATCATGTTATTATCTACCCGCTGATTTAAAATTTCCCAAAATATTATAAAATTAAATCCAACCTCGACGCTATCCAAAAGTTTATCTGTGATAATATAGCCGTGGGCTGGCGAGTAAAAGTCACCCGAGATAATCCGTCGACCGCGTGTGTGATTTTTCCCGCCCACTTTGCAAAGTCAATTATTCAAATGGCCGGAGGAATATGGAAACCAGAGCTGCCACACGGCGGACGCTGGAACTTTAAATAAATAACCGGGTTCGTTAGCTACGATGATTCTACGCCTCTACACGCTACACATGTAATGGAAAGAGAGTAAACGTTCGTTTCGAAAATTTCAGAGATTTAAACATAACACGTATTTTTGTTTTCATTCTAGTGCAGAATATCATATTAAATCATAGTTTAAATTATATTTCTGCTGGACTTATGTGATAATTATAGCATACTTGTACAATTGTAGAATTTACAAATATTCTCAAAAAAAGAGAGAAAAACAATCTATTCTGGGTTCAAATATATACATTTTAACAATTTATTTAAAAGCTTCAAAATATTTTATTTTCTTACCTTATAACAAAATTAGTTAGACGCATTACAATTTTTTAATCTTTTACCAATACTTTGTGGTAATCCATTTTCTTCAATACTAACACATTTTTTATTCATGTTTTTACAAGTTGTGTTTAAAACATCAAGACTTATTTCGTCTGCTACGACTTTTTAAACGATTGATAAATGTCAAATTCTTATTGTTAATTGAAAATTGTGTTAAAGTTTATGTTATTTTTGTTATGTTTATTGAAATATATTTGAAAAGTAGTAAAATAATAAAAAATCTCGTTTTTTATTGTATTCATTATTGATATTTTTCGACAAATTTATAAATATTGCGATAAAAAAAATAAAAAATATTTAATGAAGGTTATTTGAGGGTATTAGCTTAATTATTTAGATTTAAATTAAATATGAATGAATAATAAATATGACTTCTTGCGATGATAATAGTAATGTAAATATTGTCGCCCTCGTTAGGCTAGTGGATAGTATGTACACCAAGCAAGCTGGGGTTATAGATTCAAGGCCCGTACTGGTTGCAAAATTTTTCAAATGTTTATTCATTTATATTGCAGCTAGGCCACAAACCCGAAACGGTCGAGCTAATAACTGACCGCTATTACTCGTAAAAATATTGTCAAAACGACTTTCACACTGTGGAGATTCATATTATTCATTTCGGAGCGGATATGTTTTAAAGAAAAGAAGTTATATATTATATAATGAATTTTCAAAAAAATATTTTTATACGTGAACCTACCACGAAAAAAACACTAAAATTGTGGACGTACGTGTAAAATTATCAATGTCTATAAGCTCTTGTAAAATTTACAAAATAATATACATATATATATACTTTTGCGGTGTTTCTCACTTTTTTAGATAAATAAAATAACCGATTGCCCAAAATTACCACAAGAAAGCTCTTTCGTTGTTGTTATACGTTGGGCCAAACTTTGTAGCAGCTGTAGCAAAAGAAGTAACACGATTATTGTTCTACATTCATTTATAATAAATAGCTAATATTACTACTTTCGACCAACTTGCTGTTGTATGTCACGTATGATGATATTTTTGTTTGTAAAATAACTATGATTAGTAAGCTGATATATTAGAATATATTTATTTTGAACTAATAGCAGTTAACTGTAATGCATGTGGATTATAAAAAATCCATCAGTTTATATGCCCAACTGAGTACCAATGTAGATTTCGAAATAACTTTCTCATAATTCGAGTGTATACATCTCGTGCATCGTAAGTCATAACGTCTTGATTTAACATATAACAAGTTCTTGCGTGAAAAAAATCTGTGAGAATTTTTTACGCTTATGATTTAGTGTTATTAATCATTATTTACGTTAATCGACATAAAAACTGCCTTTCCGGTATAAAAGCGATTCAGTTATACGTATTAATTGCCCGTTAGTGCGTGTTCTAGTAAATTTGTTACATCTGCCTATAAACTTGAGGCAAGTGGAACTATAAAATTATTCATTATATAACAAAAACTTTTGTAGAAAAATTTGGGGCATTTAGTCATTTTTAATACACGATTTTTTTTGTCAGCTACAAGATTTTGCATTTCATTCCGCTTCACTCTTATGCTAAGGCAAGATTTAACACAAACGAATGAGTTTTTTACTTTTTTTTATTTTCTATGTTTTCATTTGAAAAATATATTGAACGGGTGGCAGAAAATCAGTCTAAATCAATTGCTCTAAAAACCGTTCCTCGAATAACAATTTCCCATAAAAAAAACAAATTGCTCGTTATAATAAAATAAAACACTTAAAGTAAATTTATATAAATATAATATAATCAATTGTACTCGAAAATTTGTTTACACTTGTTTTCACCTAACCCTTAACGAGTACAATTTCGAGTATATTACATTCAAATAATCTTATCATTACCTTTCTTGGTAATAGCATTTTAGTGTTAGAGAATTTTTAAAATATAGTATAAAAATGCAGACAATCAACAAGTCTTAACGATTAAAATTAAATATCTATTTTTAGGATCATTTTTCTATTTATATCAGGCAATTTACCGACATACTCAATCAAATGGTGTGAAAAACGTATATGAATTAGATGTCAAATAAGCATTAAAAATAAAAATACTCCCTACGTTAACTTTTGCATTTGAAGAACATATAATTCAATATTTTGATGTTTTGTGCGACAAAAATGTGTTCCCTGAAGAAGCACAACCCGTAATTGATTATTTTAAAGGTATGAATCGAAAACATTAGCACCCGCCTCGTTTTTCGTTTAGTGTATGTAATTGTTACTGAGGTTGTCTTAAGGTGAGTGAGGTGAATCAAAAACTAAAAGCAGTGTTGAAGATTGACATAGAGGTTTCCAAGAGGAAATTTAATAAATTTTCTTTAGGAGGAACTTTCCATTCGAGGAACAATTTTTCGAGCAATTTTTAATAAACATATCGAACATATTAAAAAACTAATGCTCAATATGGTGTGACACTGTTAATGCATAATCTCTATATGAGGCGTGTATTTCCAAAGTAAACTTATTCCACTTCAACAAATTTGT
>JAPMAE010009041.1:0-10825 GCA_036584705.1 Rhyacophila sp. 25_7 | reverse complement strand
CTCGGCTCCACTCGACATCAAGCGCGCTCGGGTCGGTGATGCACTGAATCGTGTACACTCGGCTCCAGTCGTCATCAGCCACGTTTACTGTCTGACAAGGAGTGTATCGTTTCCAAATTACGTTTAAATAAATTTGAATCTAAAGTATTTATAACATATTTCAGCTTCCGTAAACCTATTCATTCTTACAATATAATAACAACGAAGAAGTCCAATAAGAGTAAAATTTCATTATTTAATTAATTTACAAATATGATATTTAAATTATATACCATACTCTACTCTATACTTTTTTTTATTTATAATATAAACAAAAAAGAGTTAACAATTTAATTTGATAAACATATTTTTGGAATAAATGCCTATATTATGTTTGGCTCTCACGCTAATTTGCAAGCAAAATTATTGATTGGGTGTATTTGAGTTTTGTTAAAATAAAAATTTATTTACAGTATAATCCTGATAATTTGCAATGCCAAGAGGCTTCAGGATAATTTTTATAATTTTTCCAAGGTACCCGGTAGTTTGTTACAAATAAATGGGATTTACGAATTCATGGGATGCGAATTATCGGGGTTGTACTTTATTATGTTTACAGTGCTTTATAAGTACTCTAATATAACTCATGAAGATAAATAATTCTGCCCAGGTTTATTTTTTTCCAAAGTCTTAAAAGCACTTATTGAAATGTTTCAGAATAATTCAGATATACGAAATTGAATAAAAATGTGTATTTGCCTTTAGAGGTGTTCTCAAAAATGCATATATTTTTTTACTTTGTAAAAGCTTAAATGAATGGACATGATTTGTTTTGACCTACGAAGATATAAAAGTTTCACGCAAAACGTTAGCAGTCATCTAAAGCAGATATAATAGGCAAACAAAGCTTTTATTCACAATTTCTGATATTTGTGATAAATGTATGAATGACATTTTATTTCACAACAAGAGATATATACAAATGCTTAAAAGGCCACCGTTGGATATTGGTAGAAAATATTTATCTCCGACAAACATGCGCGATGTTACTCAAAATATTACTCGTATATTAAATAAACGTTTTTTTATTATAACTCTGAATTTTTAAAGATAAAAATTGCAATGAAAATTGTATGATGTTTTCATGTAAAACTAAAAATATTATTAATATGTAACGTATTATAATAACGAGTTAAAATATATAAAGAAACACATAACTGCTTATTATTATAAGTAATATGAAGTGGTTAATATTATTACATCAAAATTTAAAAAAAATGTCTTTTGTCCACAGTGGTTTAAAAGTTAATTGTGAATTCAATAATTGCAAGTTTAACACAGTTATTGCAAAAAATAAAAAAGAAAGTATTCTCTATATTGTTTAATACATGCCAGGACATTTACTATAATATATATATATATATTACCACTGTAAAATATACTGGATTATTATAAATACACGTTTTTGTATTCCACCATCATGTCTTAAACGTTAACAATACACGCGATGTGTAAGTGTAAATGTTCAATAAGTACAATATGATTGTTAATTAAGCCTGTAAAATAGATACGCTGCTTAACAATTTGAAAAAAATAAGTGCTTCGTGTGTCAATTTTAATTATCAGGCGCCAATTATATAATTAACTAAACAATACGAGACTAAAACAGAAGCTGTTCATGTCTGAAAGAAAATAGAAACTTCAAAGTCCTTTGTACATTATAATGTATAGCATTTAAAAATACATAAATTATTTCTTAAAATTAAATGATTTTCATGTGACTATTAACAAAAATATTTTTGTTCTATTTTTTATATATTTCCTATGTACAGTAAGATGATTAATTTAGTTTATATCTATTGGAACCATTATTTTAACTCGATACGAGTATGTATAGTATACGTTAGTTTAATTAAAAGCATTTCATAAGCACTGAATAAAATGTCAATCTATATTTTCATCAGGTATTTCTAACTGTAGGTGTATTTCTTTTGACAAAATTTAAAAGCTTTTAAAATTGATTGAAAATCTTAAGCGTTTATTACACGAAGTCCTTTTAACAAAGCTCTTTACGTTTATTTAAATATGACAACGGTCTGCGATAATAAACGTCCACTATTTTTATAACTAAATAATTATCTTATTTATAACTTGTATAGTTTACAATGGAAATATTCTATAATAAAAAAAGTTATATAGTTTTAGAAATAATATTGTACTTATTTGAACACTTACTATTCATTTTAACTGACGGTAGGTTTTAAAAAAGGTAATGCAAAAATATTAGAATATTATAGAAGATTTTTTGTGAATATAATAAAAAAAGAACCCTATTGATGATTCACCCGTATAATGACCTAAAAAAATATTGTATTATTTAAAATTTACACATATGTATCCTTGAAATAGGTTTATATTTTTTAATATACATTGTAGAAATAAGTATGAAAAACTGTTTTACTATTTGAATTATTTCCAATATTTAAACTTTTATATTAGAACCATTTTGTTTTCCAATAATTGATGATAAATTATTTAAATTATATTATAAATGCTATGTTAACGAAAATTTATTGGTTTACATATTTAAATCTCATTATCATTAAAATTATTTATATTTCGACCACCGCATTACAGTAGATACAGCATTATGCCTCTGATCTTTGACCAAATACTTTTTTTAAAAATATAAACACATTTTATATACATATTTGCAAAAAATACAAGATTGATTTATGAAAATAAATATAAAAAACAGTTTTTCTTAACTATCTACTTATAATCCATCAGCTAAGCTTAATTTTACAAAACAAGCTATAGAATAAAGAAAATTTTATATTTATTTATATAATACAATAGAATTCATTGTATGAGAAAAATGCCATTCTTTTCATAATTTTTTTTTTAATTGGAAAATTTCATAAATTGACTTTTTACAGTATCACCAGTTTTACAAACGTGAATAGCTAACAGTGTATTTTTTTACCTTTTTACTCTAATTTGACATATCACTTAAATATATACAACCATTGATAACAGTAATGGACACTACAAATAACTGCACCAACAAAATTAATTATTGAAATATAATATTCACAAATAAATGTCTACATTAATTAAAAACTTTGTTTTTCTATTTCTAAGTGTATTTTCTTTGCGGCCATAACAATCAAATAAAAACTAGATTAAATTAAAAATATTCTGAATCTACTTTAATTATTCAAAATCAACTTTTTATTCAATATGTCAACGATAAATTAACAATAACAGTTTAATTATGTATTAAAAATCGATACAAGAAACTTTCATTTAATAAAAAATATTACCACGTGCGTAGATAATTTACTTATAAGACATATTCCTCATATCTATATATTTCATATTTAATTTTTGATATCGATTTGGACCATTGAAAGCACTTAAGTATTTATTTGACAGAAATATTCAAAGAAAGAAACCGATCATAACGTCGTATCTACAAATATGACCTTATATGTGAGTGGATATCACATCCTACTCACGAGCGGAGCATCTAGGCTACGAATCTCGTAGCTGGCAAAATATGTACACGTTTTTTCATGTGTCAAAAACAGTCTTCACATTGTGAAGATCAATGTGCTTCATTTTGAAACGGATATAGTTACAAGTATCTAGAAAATTCAAATAGTATGTTCAAATACGTTTTTTTACCAAATTCGTTCGATAATTTGGCAATCTTCACAATATGAATTCCTCGTTTATGAACTAAGTCATATATAAGAATCGGGTATGTGGTTGAAAGCGAGTTTTGCTAGTTACAAGATTGAACTCACTACTCACGAACTAATAACTGTTAAATTGTCCACCAAGTCACTACTGTGGATAATTTTTTTTAACAAATAAGTAAATATTGTTTAGTAAGTTAAAAATTTGCTTAGTAAGGAATGCAATTAGTACGTACTTTATTGAATACCCAAATTAGAATTAACATAACATCACGTCAGGCAAAGGCAGTGTTTTTGTCGTTTAAATTAAATATCTATCATTAGTTTAACTGTTCACCCTGCTTTAATTTTAGAAAAAGAATAGAAAACATCTATGAATACTTCTAAAAGTCGATGTATATTTTGTTGAACGGATGATAAAATTGCCGAGGGATACTGTCCGTAATACATTTAGCTTGTACTCTACTGCTAGAGGCTCTGTCGACAAATATGATTAAGGAAGCTGACAGAACGGTGTGTTTAATTAGGGTGCCAATTTGTTGCAATAATTTTGTCACAAGTATCTTGCTCCAGTTGGCATAACAAATATAAATAAAAAAGTAGACCACTTGTAATGGCAGATTGATGTAAGATTATTGACAATTTACGTCGGAAATTGGAAAAGAATGATAATGCTTGCGCTGTATTTTTATGTTGTCTGTAATCAAAATAAAATTCACGTATACAACATAATATTACCAAGGGCGAACAGCAGTATAGATATAAAAAAAATGTTTTTGATTTATCTTATTTTGCTTACTTCCTTAAGTTTGATACACTTTGTTCAGCGGGTTATCGTTTTTGGCAAACTACTAGACAACACGGAATACTTTCTTCCAATAACTTGTTATATTTACTTTATGATTATAGAACATATTAAATAATACAAGTGTTTTTCGATATTTAATTAACTAGATTTAAATAATTTAAGCCATATAGAAACCTATATTGAAATAATAATGCGGCTTTCCAAACGTATTTTTACAAAATATCTTCTAAAACATATGTCCAGATTCATTAGTTACAACATTTTTAACTGAGTGATCATTGCATGAATTTGTTTCTTTAAGTCTGAAAGTTTATTTTCTGTAAATAAATTAGATATGACGAAACATAATTTTAGTTTCTCTTCGATTTCTCTAATCGTTTAGCCAGAAATGGAGTAATGTTTATGACTAAGTAACAGAAGCTTAAATAATTCAGAATGTATCTTTTTTTCTATTCAATACATTTACTTAACATTTCATGAGCATATGAAAAAACACAAAATCTAAAAATAAAAAAGCTTTCTCGAATAAAGAGCTATTATTTGTCACCAACTTGTCAAAACTATACATAATAATTAAAAATCCAGGAACTATTAAGGAAATATATTTGGCTGGGTACCAGATATGACTATTCTACAATGAAGTAATTCTGAGATAATAAGAAATTAAGATTAAGGAAGAGTAGTTGTCAGAAAAAATTATAGATATCAATGATGAACCGATTCGGATTGAGGGTTAACAATGCCTGCCATTGATTGATAAATTGATGTTCAAATGTAATTTGGAAGGCAAAAAATCTATATTTAAAAAATAACTAATGGTAACGAGCCAGTCATATGAGGTACGACAGAAAATGTTTTAATACAATATTCATACATATGTTATGTTCAGAAGATTTAAGTATTTAAATAAGCAATTGAGTTAATTGATTCGTTATCATAATATTATGAACATAAAAACATGGAATAAATCTGAAATTATCATAAATATATATCACTTTAATTGAATATTTAATTTTAATACTTTCATATAAAAATGTGTGTTTACAGCAGTTTTGAACATTTTTTTTGCGGAAGGTGAAAATTGAAATTTTAATATTCGCAAAAGAGACTCAGAATGTTAATCTATCAAAACATGATATTGCATTAAATAAAACTATAACAAACGTAAAAAATATTTTTTGCTTAAATGAACGCGGATTGTAATAAAATACGCTGAAGGCCGCATTTGGGCCATGTGACAATAGTTCATACTTTTAAAAGTTTTCAAGCATTTTATTATATGTGTATATATTTAGCTAATAAGTTGAATTAATGATATAAAACAATCAATTATATTTTACTAGTTTTCTCAAACGTAACTACTAAGTGATATTTTGACTGTTCAACATTATCAAATTTAAAATAAACATATATTACAATTGAATATTGAGTTGAAAATATATTGTTAAAATGATTAACAGTTTCATTTTTATTTTTCTTGGCATAAAATATTGTTTATTGTTTAAGAGCAATAGATGTAATATTTGTGAAGTATCAATGAAAGTACAAGTTTTGCTTGATTTAAAAATATATTATCCGTTTCTTAAGTTATATAAATTTGCTAAGCCTTGAGTATCCCAATGCAAATCTTGCGTGAACAAATTAATAAGCGTTATATGTCTGATTGTTTCAGGGTTCGAGTTGAATATTACGTGAACGAGAACACATTTAAGGAGCGGTTGCAATTGTACTTCATTAAGAATCAACGCTCAAGTAAGTGACAAGTTTAATTAATACATCATCAATTTATACTACATCCATCACATTGTCGCCTAGAATACCAATCAGGAGAGATTGTACCATGTGTGAGAAAATTAATGTTAATAACGAGAAAAGATATGAATATTTCAAACAGTGATGAGATTTGAAACGTTCTATTTTATCTCAACTTATTGAACAAACGTTTCATTTCATGTAATAATATCATGACTATAAAATCTACAATACATAATTTATATACAATACAAATTTAAAAACTTTCATAATATTTAAAAAATATATTTATAAAGTTCATTTTACATTTGATTTTTCCGCATTCATAATCTCATACTTCAGCGCAATGGAATATTATTCTTACTGTTTCATATGAAATTGACTCTTAACCACTTAACAGTTGGATTTTGATGAGAAATGGTGTCCAAAATTATCATAAATTAATTTAGAATATGCTAGAGTACACACGACGACCAACCATGAACAACTTACTAGATTCTTTAAACAAATATATGCCATTGGATAAAAGTCTACCAACGAGTCAAAACAAGATTTGTCCGAATCAGACTTGGGCTCATCAATATACGAAGAAATTTCGTGTCCGAGTTACGCTCGAGCAAAACTATCAAGTGGTTAATGCATTTTTCTCGAAAATTTCATATTTTTTTCTTGTTTGAATATTTGTTGACAAAAAATATTCGTGTTACAAATCCGTGTTTATAATAAGGAGGGAAACTGTGTTTTTTTTTTCAGATAAAGAATTATACATTACATAAAGTTTATTATTCTTTTGAAAGTTAAAGTTTTAAAACATAGAATAATAAACAGTGATATAGCAAAATCATGCTAAGTATGAAGATTCAACTAGACAGAGAACCTTCAATCTCTGTACACTAGTTATGTGTAACAAATTTATCATCGCTTCGGAGGCCATTACGTAACCGATTACTAATTTGATTATAAGGCAGTATTTTTTACCGCGATCGTGTTTTTCAAAGATAAATTTTGCGGTCAACGTTTTTTATTCCAATTTTATTCCGTAAAAGTTATTATTTTCCATTTTAAAAATCGCGCGGCTATCTATTCCTGTTTTCTAGATCCAATGATTCCAATGATAAGCAAAATGTCTTTTAAGATAATTAAAATATGGTACATTGTTTGCACATGTGAGTGCCTGATTACTAAGTGTGAAGCTATTGTAGAAGTTTTGCATAGACACATAAAAAATATTTGAATTATACTATATGATGAATTCTTTTAAGGTTTGAAAATTTAAAAAATGGTTTACTCATAACCATACCGATGTGATGATATCTGTTTGTGGCTTTCATTTGAATTAGAGGAGTTGAGGTGTTATAACGATAAATGAAACTTTCACAATTCCAAACAGTATTACTTTTTAAACGTTTTAATATTTAATCCGTGGTAATTTATTACATTTTATCAAGACAAACATAATAAATATTACATTTAAATATTAAACATCTCTTGACATGTTAGGATTTAATATTTTCTGGTCTCAATACACTCATCACATCAATTAAATATTATAATGAATAAAAGTTATTTCATTACCACTTTTTAAAACTTTTCGTGAATTATTGTCATAATATAATAAAAAAACCAAATTAAATAAAATATTAATTCCTAGCTTATATTTAAATATAAATGAAAATTCTTAAAGATAAACATTATTTTATATATGAATTCACCGTACCACTACAGTAGGTTCTCGCTTTTTCAAAATATGCTTTGCAACCACATTGTTGAAAACATAAATATTTTATAATCATTCTGGAACGTTTATAATTTATATTAGGGGTAGAAAACCTGTTCTTGCCGTAAGGCCGCATTTAAAATACTTCAATTTTATTAATATACATTGTTAATAATAATATATCCCATAATATATCTCCAAGATAAAGGACAAGGGATTTCACATCGTGAATATTTTCTTAACATTTTTTTTTACGAGTAATAGTTGTCAATTATTAATTCAACTGTTTTGTATCCTGACTACAATACAAATGAATAAATATTTGAAACATTTTGCGAACAGCAGGGGACCTGAACCCGTGACTTCCGCTTGCTAGGCGTACCGCACTATTCACTAGCTTAACGTGAGTAACTTTGCAAACAAATGATTTTTTTATCATTTTAAATTAATAAAATGAATTATTTATAAATATTAGTATGATTTTAAACCACATAAAAATATATATTTTGTTATGGAAAATAATATAATGTTAAATTTAGATTCGCTCAACTGGTCATCTTTGAGTAACGATAAGGCCATATGTGACCTTAAGACCACAAGTTTCTCACCTACAACTAACATTCAAGCACTGTTTTGTTTATTGATACTTCTATCATAAGACATGTTTATTTTTTATTAATGTCATGTTTATTTTCGAGCAGAAAACGAATTGGTTAATGTCCAATAATTAGTATTGTATTGTCGAGATACTTTTCTACAAACTGATTGCGATGGCAACATTCTTTATACTAGTAACATTGTTTTGTCAACCCCGCGTAGACACTTAAGCCATTTGCAAATAGCGTGGTTGCCTACACGTAGATGTTGTTTGTTAGAAATAAGGTTTCATTCTGCTTATATACGTAAACATGCGCATGTAATATATGATTTTTCTACATGCGTTCATTGTACATATATTAATTAAAAAGTGAAGGTCTGCTATCAGGAATGAACTTTGATTTAGGCAAACTAAGTTACAAGCTAGAGTTTGAATATTGGAAAAGCACGCATTTTACTTAATTTTTATTGAAGATATACAAATTTAAACCAATATAACGACAAAAACGTATTCTTTTCTTAGTTTAATTTAAGACTTTTCCGTCATACGGTGAAGTTATTTGTTACGAGTTGTAATTGTTAATTTTTAATTAAATTTTTTTAGCTTAAAATGCTGGTTATAAATATAAGTTTAAAAATATATAAAAAATATATATTACTCGAAACATATTGAAACCCATTAGACCAAACCGCAAAAATCATCAATTTAAAAAATGTTGATATTAATTAATATTACGTCATTCGAAAACTTAAAATAGGTTATATAAAATTAATAGAAATATATAATTAGATTTTAAAAAATACTGATATCAATTTTAAAATATATTTTACACCGTCAACATTGGTGCCAATATATATTTTTTAGAAATTCTAGAGTTTTTATTGGAAAAGTTTTTTTTAATATTTACATATTACATTGATTACATAAACTAAATTTATTCATAATTACCATCATTATTTTTTTTAAATCGCCTACATACCGAATTTCTTAATGCTTTACTATCTTAAAAGCGTGTAAAACAAATAATTGTTACAACAGATTTAAATTAAAGCAAAATATTATTTAACATTGTAAGTCATTTCTTTTATTAGATTTATCACAGTTATGTATAATAATACCATGATTTCAGTAGATATTTAACATTGCTGATTCATCGGATTGACGATTGACGTAAATAATAAACCATATTCTATTTCTTTCATTACAAACTAAATAGATCATAATTAGCATATTCATTAATCAATCATTACTACATTTCAATATGGCTTATGCAATACCCAACAAAATCTTAATAGTTTGACAGCATTAATAATTTGAACGAGTTTATTTTTTAATCAAGACCAGCACAGGTTTCCGTAATGATATGTACTCTTAAGGGAAAATACTCCGAAGGCATTTTAACGAGCGCAGTATTTTATGTAAAAAGAAAAACATGTCAATGCCGCGCAAGTAAGTAACCAGGCAAGCAAAATAGTAGCAGGCAATACCCTACTAAAAACTTCCACTCAATGAAATAAATATTTCAAAAAAACGTAATTATTTTATATCTTATTACGTTTAAATTGTTTTCTATTTTAAATATTTATATGGGAAGAACTTTTTTATATGATAAAACGAAAACTTAAAACGAAGTAGTTTTAAGAGGTCGTCCATAAACTACGTAACGTTTTTTTTACGTTTTCTTACCCTTTTATTTCATTTAACACCACGTAGACATTCAACTTGACCCCTCTCCCTCTTCTCAAAAGTAACATAACTTTCCACATTAAATATAAATACAATTTACGATCAACTCCTATCCACTTTTTAAGAGAAAAAAGTGTTAAATAACAATAAAAAATAACCCATCCTCACCATTGTAACGCCATGTAGACGTTGGTCATCACCCTTTTCACTTCTTATATAGCATTGCGTGGTTTATAGATGACCCCTAACATTGCCAAAATTTTCACAAAACTGGATTTTACCTGTATTCGTACACAGGTTGGATCTTATTATTTTAATTAACTAATCAATTTTATTTTTCCTTTTTATCTTTGCTAGAAAGCCGTACAATATTATCAGTTCAAAAAAAACTATATTTATAAATATATATCCAACTGTAATTATTTAAATTTCTAAGTATCTACGTGCTTTTTCTACAAGACGTACTTTTATGTTACGGTCGCGCAGTAAGCTTTTTTTGTATTAGGCTGATTGTTTAATGGCACTTTTCATATGATAAAAATGACAATAATTTAATAGTCCTTTTAAAAGTTTTTAATATA